>JAYMGU010000303.1:0-22589 GCA_036178185.1 Liparis tanakae
TTCACACTGCATTAAGTTCTCTTCTCTACCAAAAGTAAAAAATTAAAATTAAAAAATTAAATAATACGATTCTTGAGGCACATGTGGGAGTTGAAGTTTTAAAAGCTTCTTCAAAAAAAATCTAATTTTCAAAGTTTTTTTTCATCATTGCCAGGGCTTGAACCCTGGACCTCATGTTCATCAAACACAGACTTCAACCCAATAAGCCACAATACTTTCCTTTTCAAATTTTTTCACATTCTCTGTTCATCAAACACAAATTCAACCCACTAAGCCACAGGACCTACAAATTTCCTTTTCACACTGCATTAAGTTCTCTTCTCTACTAAAGTAAAAAATAAAAATTAAAAAATTAAATAATATGATTCTTGAGCCACATGTGGGAGTTGAAGTTTTAAAAGCTTCTTCAAAAAATTCTTAATTTCAAAGTTTTTTTCATCATGCCAGGCTTGAACCCTGGACCTCATGTTCATCAAACAGACTTCAACCCACAAAAGCCACAGGACCTACATGAAGTTTTTTTCACACTGCATTAAGTTCTCTTCACTCAAAAAAAAAATTCAATTAAAAAATTAAACAATACGATTCTTGAGGCACATGTGGGAGTTAAAGTTTTAAACGCTTCTTCAAAAATAATTTCAATTTTTCAATTTTTTTTTCACTGCCAGGGATTGAACCCAGGACCTCATGTTCACCAAACACAGGCTTGAACCCACTAAGCCAAAGGACAAACTTGTAGTTTCATTTTCACACTGCATTAAGTTCTCTTCTCTACCAAAAGTAAAAAATTAAAATTAAAAAATTAAATAATACGATTCTTGAGGCACATGTGGGAGTTGAAGTTTTAAACGCTTCTTCAAAAATAATTTCTAATTAAAAAAAAAAAAATTCACTCCCAGGGATTGAACCCAGGACCTCATGTTCATCAAACACAGACTTCAACCCACTAAGACACAGGACCTACTTAAATTTCCTTTTCACACTGCATTAAGTTCTCTTCTCTACCAAAAGAAAAAAATTAAAATAAAAAAATTAAATAATACGATTCTTGAGGCACATGTGGGAGTTGAAGTTTTAAAAGATTCTTCAAAAAAAATTCTTATTTTCAAAGTTTTTTTTCACTGCCAGGGATTCAACCCAGGACCTCATGTTAATCAAACACAGACTTCAACCCACTAAGACACAGGACCTACTTAAATTTCCTTTTCACACTGCATTAATTTCTCTTTTCTACTAAAAGTAAAAAAATAAAATAAAAAAATTAAATAATATGATTCTTGAGCCACATGTGGGAGTTGAAGTTTTAAAAGCTTCTTCAAAAAAAATTCTTATTTTCAAAGTTTTTTTTCACTGCCAGGGATTCAACCCAGGACCTCATGTTAATCAAACACAGACTTCAACCCACTAAGCCAAAGGACAAACTTGTAGTTTCATTTTCACACTGCATTAAGTTCTCTTCTCTACCAAAAGTAAAAAATTAAAATTAAAAAATTAAATAATACGATTCTTGAGGCACATGTGGGAGTTGAAGTTTTAAACGCTTCTTCAAAATTAATTTCTAATTTTCAAAGTTTTTTTTCATTGCCAGGGTTTGAACCCAGGACCTCGTGTTCATCAAACACAAATTCAACCCACTAAGCCACAGGACCTACTAGAAGTTTCCTTTTCACACTGCATTAAGTTCTCTTCTCTACCAGAAGTAAAAAATTAAAATTAAAAAATTAAATAATACGATTCTTGAGGCACATGTGGGAGTTGAAGTTTTAAAAGCTTCTTCAAAAAATATTCTAATTTTCAAAGTTTTTTTTCATCATTGCCAGGGCTTGAAACCTGGACCTCATGTTCATCAAACACAAACTTCAACCCACTAAGCCACAGGACTTACATGATGTTTCCTTTTCACACTGCATTAAGTTCTCTTCTCTACCAAAAGTCTTCAACCCACTAAGCCACAGGACCTACTTAAATTTCCTTTTCACACTGCATTAAGTTCTCTTCTCTACCAAAAGTAAAAAATTAAAATTAAAAAATTAAATAATACGATTCTTGAGGCACATGTGGGAGTTGAAGTTTTAAACGCTTCTTCAAAAATAATTTCTAATTAAAAAAAAAAAAATTCACTCCCAGGGATTGAACCCAGGACCTCATGTTCATCAAACACAGACTTCAACCCACTAAGCCACAGGACCTACTTAAATTTCCTTTTCACACTGCATTAAGTTCTCTTCTCTACCAAAAGTAAAAAATTAAATTAAAAAAATTAAACAATACGATTCTTGAGGCACATGTGGGAGTTGAAGTTTTAAACGCTCCTTCAAAAATAATTTCTAATTTTCAATTTTTTTCACTGCCAGGGATTGAACCCAGGACCTCATGTTCATCAAACACAGACTTCAACCCACTAAGCCACAGGACCTACTTAAATTTCCTTTTCACACTGCATTAAGTTCTCTTCTCTACCAAAAGTAAAAAATTAAATTAAAAAAATTAAACAATACGATTCTTGAGGCACATGTGGGAGTTAAAGTTTTAAACGCTTCTTCAAAAATAATTTCAATTTTTTTTTCACTGCCAGGGATTCAACCCAGGACCTCATGTTAATCAAACACAGACTTCAATTCACTAAGACACAGGACCTACATTAAGTTTCCTATTCACACTGCATTAAGTTCTCTTCTCTACCAAAAGAAAAAAATTATGATAAAAAAAATTAAATAATACGATTATTGAGGCACATGTGGGAGTTGAAGTTTTAAACGCTTCTTCAAAAATAATTACTAATTTTCAATTTTTTTTTCACTGCCAGGGATTGAACCCAGGACCTCATGTTCACCAAACACAGGCTTGAACCCACTAAGCCAAAGGACAAACTTGTAGTTTCCTTTTTCGCACTGCATTAAGTTCTCTTCTCTACCAAAAGTAAAAAATTAAAATTAAAAAATTAAATAATATGATTCTTGAGGCACATGTGGGAGTTGAAGTTTTAAACGCTTCTTCAAAAATAATTTCTAATTAAAAAAAAAAAAATTCACTCCCAGGGATTGAACCCAGGACCTCATGTTCATCAAACACAGACTTCAACCCACTAAGCCACAGGACCTACTTAAATTTCCTTTTCACACTGCATTAAGTTCTCTTCTCTACCAAAAGTAAAAAATAAAAATAAAAAAATGAAACAATACGATTCTTGAGGCACATGTGGGAGTTGAAGTTTTAAACGCTTCTTCAAAATTAATTTCTAATTTTCAAAGTTTTTTTTCATTGCCAGGGCTTTAACCCAGGACCTCGTGTTCACCAAACACAGACTTCAACCCACTAAGCCACAGGACTTACATGAAGTTTCCTTTTCACACTGCATTAAGTTCTCTTCTCTACCAAAAGTAAAAAATTAAATTAAAAAAATTAAACAATACGATTCTTGAGGCACATGTGGGAGTTAAAGTTTTAAACGCTTCTTCAAAAATAATTTAAATTTTTAAATATTTTTTTCACTGCCAGGGATTCAACCCAGGACCTCATGTTAATCAAACACAGACTTCAACCCACTAAGACACAGGACCTACATTAAGTTTCCTTTTCACACTGCATTAAGTTCTCTTCTCTACCAAAAGAAAAAAATTATAATAAAAAAAATTAAATAATACGATTCTTGAGTTACATGTGGGAGTTGAAGTTTTAAAAGCTTCTTCAAAAATAATTTTCAATTTTTTTTTCACTGCCAGGGATTGAACCCAGGACCTCATGTTCACCAAACACAGGCTTGAACCCACTAAGCCAAAGGACAAACTTGTAGTTTCATTTTCACACTGCATTAAGTTCTCTTCTCTACCAAAAGTAAAAAATTAAAATTAAAAAATTAAATAATACGATTCTTGAGGCACATGTGGGAGTTGAAGTTTTAAACGCTTCTTCAAAATTAATTTCTAATTTTCAAAGTTTTTTTTCATTGCCAGGGCTTGAACCCAGGACCTCGTGTTCACCAAACACAGACTTCAACCCACTAAGCCACAGGACTTACATGAAGTTTCCTTTTCACACTGCATTAAGTTCTCTTCTCTACCAAAAGTAAAAAATTAAATTAAAAAAATTAAACAATACGATTCTTGAGGCACATGTGGGAGTTGAAGTTTTAAACGCTTCTTCAAAAAACATTTCTAATTTTCAATTTTTTTTTCACTGCCAGGGATTGAACCCAGGACCTCATGTAAATAAAACACAGACTTCAACCCACTAAGCCACAGGACCTACTTGAAGTTTCCTTTTCACACTGCATTAAGTTCTCTTCTCTACCAAAAGTAAAAAATTAAATTAAAAAAATTAAACAATACGATTCTTGAGGCACATGTGGGAGTTAAAGTTTTAAACGCTTCTTCAAAAATAATTTAAATTTTTCAATTTTTTTTTCACTGCCAGGGATTCAACCCAGGACCTCATGTTAATCAAACACAGACTTCAACGCACTAAGACACAGGACCTACTTAAATTTCCTTTTCACACTGCATTAAGTTCTCTTCTCTACCAGAAGTAAAAAATTAAAATTAAAAAATTAAATAATACGATTCTTGAGGCACACGTGGGAGTTGAAGTTTTAAAAGCTTCTTCAAAAAAAATTCTAATTTTCAAAGTTTTGTTTCATCATTGCCAGGGCTTGAACCCTGGACCTCATGTTCATCAAACACAAACTTCAACCCAATAAGCCACAGGACTTACATGATGTTTCCTTTTCACACTGCATTAAGTTCTCTTCTCTACCAAAAGTCTTCAACCCACTAAGCCACAGGACCTACTTAAATTTCCTTTTCACACTGCATTAAGTTCTCTTCTCTACTAAAAGTAAAAAAATAAAATAAAAAAATTAAATAATATGATTCTTGAGCCACATGTGGGAGTTGAAGTTTTAAAAGCTTCTTCAAAAAAAATTCTTAATTTCAAAGTTTTTTTTCATCATTGCCAGGGCTTGAACCCTGGACCTCATGTTCATCAAACATAGACTTCAACCCACAAAGCCACAGGACCTACATGAAGTTTCCTTTTCACACTGCATTAAGTTCTCTTCTCTACCAAAAGTAAAAAATTCAATTAAAAAAATTAAACAATACGATTCTTGAGGCACATGTGGGAGTTAAAGTTTTAAACGCTTCTTCAAAAATAATTTCAATTTTTCAATTTTTTTTTCAATGCCAGGGATTGAACCCAGGACCTCATGTTCACCAAACACAGGCTTGAACCCACTAAGCCAAAGGACAAACTTGTAGTTTCATTTTCACACTGCATTAAGTTCTCTTCTCTACCAAAACTAAAAAATTAAAATTAAAAAATTAAATAATACGATTCTTGAGGCACATGTGGGAGTTGAAGTTTTAAACGCTTCTTCAAAAATAATTTCTAATTAAAAAAAAAAAAATTCACTCCCAGGGATTGAACCCAGGACCTCATGTTCATCAAACACAGACTTCAACCCACTAAGACACAGGACCTACTTAAATTTCCTTTTCACACTGCATTAAGTTCTCTTCTCTACCAAAAGAAAAAAATTAAAATAAAAAAATTAAATAATACGATTCTTGAGGCACATGTGGGAGTTGAAGTTTTAAAAGCTTCTTCAAAAAAAATTCTTATTTTCAAAGTTTTTTTTCACTGCCAGGGATTCAACCCAGGACCTCATGTTAATCAAACACAGACTTCAACCCACTAAGACACAGGACCTACTTAAATTTCCTTTTCACACTGCATTAAGTTCTCTTCTCTACTAAAAGTAAAAAAATAAAATAAAAAAATTAAATAATATGATTCTTGAGCCACATGTGGGAGTTGAAGTTTTAAAAGCTTCTTCAAAAAAAATTCTTATTTTCAAAGTTTTTTTTCACTGCCAGGGATTCAACCCAGGACCTCATGTTAATCAAACACAGACTTCAACCCACTAAGCCAAAGGACAAACTTGTAGTTTCATTTTCACACTGCATTAAGTTCTCTTCTCTACCAAAAGTAAAAAATTAAAATTAAAAAATTAAATAATACGATTCTTGAGGCACATGTGGGAGTTGAAGTTTTAAACGCTTCTTCAAAATTAATTTCTAATTTTCAAAGTTTTTTTTCATTGCCAGGGTTTGAACCCAGGACCTCGTGTTCATCAAACACAAATTCAACCCACTAAGCCACAGGACCTACTAGAAGTTTCCTTTTCACACTGCATTAAGTTCTCTTCTCTACCAGAAGTAAAAAATTAAAATTAAAAAATTAAATAATACGATTCTTGAGGCACATGTGGGAGTTGAAGTTTTAAAAGCTTCTTCAAAAAATATTCTAATTTTCAAAGTTTTTTTTCATCATTGCCAGGGCTTGAACCCTGGACCTCATGTTCATCAAACACAAACTTCAACCCACTAAGCCACAGGACTTACATGATGTTTCCTTTTCACACTGCATTAAGTTCTCTTCTCTACCAAAAGTCTTCAACCCACTAAGCCACAGGACCTACTTAAATTTCCTTTTCACACTGCATTAAGTTCTCTTCTCTACTAAAAGTAAAAAAATAAAATAAAAAAATTAAATAATATGATTCTTGAGCCACATGTGGGAGTTGAAGTTTTAAAAGCTTCTTCAAAAAAAATTCTTAATTTCAAAGTTTTTTTTCATCATTGCCAGGGCTTGAACCCTGGACCTCATGTTCATCAAACATAGACTTCAACCCACAAAGCCACAGGACCTACATGAAGTTTCCTTTTCACACTGCATTAAGTTCTCTTCTCTACCAAAAGTAAAAAATTCAATTAAAAAATTAAACAATACGATTCTTGAGGCACATGTGGGAGTTAAAGTTTTAAACGCTTCTTCAAAAGTAATTTCAATTTTTCAATTTTTTTTCACTGACAGGGATTTAACCCAGGACCTCATGTTCACCAAACACAGGCTTGAACCCACTAAGCCAAAGGACAAACTTGTAGTTTCCTTTTCACACTGTATTAAGTTCTCTTCTCTACAAAAGTAAAAAATTAAATTAAAAATTAAATAATACGATTCTTGAGGCACATGTGGGAGTTGAAGTTTTAAACGCTTCTTCAAAATAATTTCTAATTAAAAAAAAATTCACTCCCAGGATTGAACCCAGGACCTCATGTTCATCAAACACAGACTTCAACCCACTAAGCCACAGGACCTACATTTCATTTTCACACTGCATTAAGTTCTCTTCTCCAAAAGTAAAAAATTAAATTAAAAAATTAAACAATACGATTCTTGAGGCACATGTGGGAGTTGAAGTTTAAAGCTTCTTCAAAAATAATTTCTAATTTTCAATTTTTTTCACTCCCCAGGGATTGAACCCAGGACCTCATGTTCATCAAACACAGACTTCAACCCACTAAGCCACAGGACCTACTTTCACACTGCATTAAGTTCTCTTCTCTACCAAAATAAAAAATAAAAATTAAATAATACGATTCTTGAGGCACATGTGGAGTTGAAGTTTTTTTTTCATCATTGCCAGGCTTGAACCCAGGACCTCATCAAACACAGACTTCAACCCACAGTTTCATTTTCACACTGTATTAAGTTCTCTTCTACAAAAAAAAATTAAAATTAAAAATTAAATAATACGATTCTTGAGGCACATGTGGGAGTTGAAGTTTTAAACGCTTCTTCAAAATAATTTCTAATTTTCAAAAAAATTTCATCACTGCCAGGGCTTGAACCCAGGACCTCATGTTCATCAAACACAGACTTCAACCCACTAAGCCACAGGACCTACTTAAATTTCATTTTCACACTGCATTAAGTTCTCTTCTCTACCAAAAGTAAAAAATTAAATTAAAAAATTAAACAATACGATTCTTGAGGCACATGTGGGAGTTGAAGTTTTAAACGCTTCTTCAAAAATAATTTCTAATTTTCAATTTTTTTTTCACTCCCAGGGATTGAACCCAGGACCTCATGTTCATCAAACACAGACTTCAACCCACTAAGCCACAGGACCTACTTAATCTTCCTTTTCACACTGCATTAAGTTCTCTTCTCTACCAAAAATAAAAAATGTACATAAAAAAATTAAATAATACGATTCTTGAGGCACATGTGGGAGTTGAAGTTTTAAACGCTTCTTCAAAAATAATTTCTAATTTTCAAAGTTTTTTTTCATCATTGCCAGGGCTTGAACCCAGGACCTCATGTTCATCAAACACAGACTTCAACCCACTAAGCCACAGGACATACATGAAGTTTCATTTTCACACTGCATTAAGTTTCTTCTCTACCAAAATTAAAAAATTAAAATAAAAAAATTAAATAATACCATTTTGAGGCACATGTGGAGTTGAAGTTTTAAACGCTTCTTCAAAAATAATTTCTAATTTTCAAAATTTTTTCTTCATTGCCAGGGCTTGAACCCTGGACCTCATGTTCATCAAACAACTTACATCATGTTTCCTTTTCACTAAGTTCTCCCACTAAGCCATTTCACACTGCATTAAGTTCTCTTCTCTACTAAAAGTAAAAAATAAAAAAAAATTAAATAATATGATTCTTGAGCCACATGTGGGAGTTGAAGTTTTAAAAGCTTCTTCAAAAAAAAAATTCTATTTTTCAAAGTTTTTTTTCATCATTGCCAGGGCTTGAACCCTGGACCTCATGTTCATCAAACACAGACTTCAACCCACTAAGCCACAGGACCTACATGAAGTTCCTTTTCACACTGCATTAAGTTCTCTTCTCTACAAAAGTAAAAATTCAATTAAAAAATTAAACAATACGATTCTTGAGGCACATGTGGGAGTTGAAGTTTTAAACGCTTCTTCAAAAATAATTTCTAATTTTCAAATTTTTTTCACTGCCAGGGATTGAACCCAGGACCTCATGTTCACCAAACACAGGCTTGAACCCACTAAGCCAAAGGACAAACTTGTAGTTTCATTTTCACACTGTATTAAGTTCTCTTCTCTACCAAAAGTAAAAAATTAAAATTAAAAAATTAAATAATACGATTCTTGAGGCACATGTGGGAGTTGAAGTTTTAAACGCTTCTTCAAAATTAATTTCTAATTTTCAAAGTTTTTTCATTGCCAGGGCTTGAACCCAGGACCTCATGTTCATCAAACACAAATTCAACCCACTAAGCCACAGGACCTACTAGAAGTTTCCTTTTCACACTGCATTAAGTTCTCTTCTCTACCAAAAGTAAAAATTAAATTAAAAAATTAAATAATACGATTCTTGAGGCACATGTGGGAGTTGAAGTTTTAAAAGCTTCTTCAAAAATATTCTAATTTTCAAGTTTTTTCATCATTGCCAGGGCTTGAAACCTGGACCTCATGTTCATCAAACACAACTTCAACCCACTAAGCCACAGGACTTACATGATGTTTCCTTTCACACTGCATTAAGTTCTCTTCTCTCAAAGTCTTCAACCCACTAAGCCACAGGACCTACTTAAATTTCCTTTTCACACTGCATTAAGTTCTCTTCTCTACTAAAAGTAAAAAAATAAAATAAAAAAAATTAAATAATATGATTCTTGAGCCACATGTGGGAGTTGAAGTTTTAAAAGCTTCTTCAAAAAAAATTCTTAATTTCAAAGTTTTTTTTCATCATTGCCAGGGCTTGAACCCTGGACCTCATGTTCATCAAACAGACTTCAACCCACAAAGCCACAGGACCTACATGAAGTTTCCTTTTCACACTGCATTAAGTTCTCTTCTCTACCAAAAGTAAAAAATTCAATTAAAAAAATTAAACAATACGATTCTTGAGGCACATGTGGGAGTTAAAGTTTTAAACGCTTCTTCAAAAATAATTTCAATTTTTCAATTTTTTTTTTCACTGCCAGGGATTGAACCCAGGACCTCATGTTCACCAAACACAGGCTTGAACCCACTAAGCCAAAGGACAAACTTGTAGTTTCATTTTCACACTGTATTAAGTTCTCTTCTCTACCAAAAGTAAAAAATTAAAATTAAAAAATTAAATAATACGATTCTTGAGGCACATGTGGGAGTTGAAGTTTTAAACGCTTCTTCAAAAATAATTTCTAATTCAAAAAAATTCATTGCCAGGGCTTGAACCCAGGACCTCATGTTCATCAAACACAAATTCAACCCACTAAGCCACAGGACCTACTTTTCACACTGCATTAAGTTCTCTTCTCTACCAAAAGTAAAAATTAAATTAAAAATTAAATAATACGATTCTTGAGGCACATGTGGGGTTGAAGTTTTAAAAGCTTCTTCAAAAAAATATAATTTTCAACCCACTAAGCCTTTTCACACTGCATTAATCTACCAAAAGTAAAAAATTCAATTAAAAAAATTAAACAATACGATTCTTGAGGAACATGTGGGAGTTAAAGTTTTAAACGCTTCTTCAAAATAATTTCAATTTTCAAAGTTTTTTTTCATTGCCAGGATTGAACCCAGGACCTCATGTTCACCAAACACAGGCACAATTGAACCCACTAAGCCAAAGGACAAACTTGTAGTTTCCTTTTCACACTGCATTAAGTTCTCTTCTCTACCAAAAGTAAAAAATTAAAATTAAAAAATTAAATAATACGATTCTTGAGGCACATGTGGGAGTTGAAGTTTTAAACGCTTCTTCAAAAATAATTTCTAATTAAAAAAAAAAAAATTCACTCCCAGGGATTGAACCCAGGACCTCATGTTCATCAAACACAGACTTCAACCCACTAAGCCACAGGACCTACTTAAATTTCCTTTTCACACTGCATTAAGTTCTCTTCTCTACCAAAAGTAAAAAATTAAATTAAAAAAATTAAACAATACGATTCTTGAGGCACATGTGGGAGTTGAAGTTTTAAACGCTTCTTCAAAAATAATTTCTAATTTTCAATTTTTTTTTCACTCCCAGGGATTGAACCCAGGACCTCATGTTCATCAAACACAGACTTCAACCCACTAAGCCACAGGACCTACTTAATCTTCCTTTTCACACTGCATTAAGTTCTCTTCTCTACCAAAAGAAAAAAATGATAATAAAAAAAATTAAATAATACGATTCTTGAGGCACATGTGGGAGTTGAAGTTTTAAACGCTTCTTCAAAAATAATTTCTAATTTTCAATTTTTTTTTCACTGCCAGGGATTGAACCCAGCACCTCATGTTCACCAAACACAGGCTTGAACCCACTAAGCCAAAGGTCAAACTTGTAGTTTGCTTTTCACACTGCATTAAGTTCTCTTCTCTACCAAAAGTAAAAAATTAAAATTAAAAAATTAAATAATACGATTCTTGAGGCACATGTGGGAGTTGAAGTTTTAAACGCTCCTTCAAAAATAATTTCTAATTTTTTTCACTGCCAGGGATTGAACCCAGGACCTCATGTTCATGAAACACAAATTCAACCCACTAAGCCACAGGACCTACATAAAGTTTCCTTTTCACACTGCATTAAGTTCTCTTCTCTACTAAAAGTAAAAAAATAAAATAAAAAAATTAAATAATATGATTCTTGAGCCACATGTGGGAGTTGAAGTTTTAAAAGCTTCTTCAAAAAAAATTCTTATTTTCAAAGTTTTTTTTCATCATTGCCAGGGCTTGAACCCTAAACCTCATGTTCATCAAACATAGACTTCAACCCACAAAGCCACAGGACCTACATGAAGTTTACTTTTCACACTGCATTAAGTTCTCTTCTCTACCAAAAGAAAAAAATTAAAATAAAAAATTAAACAATACGATTCTTGAGGCACATGTGGGAGTTGAAGTTTTAAACGCTGCTTCAAAAATAATTTGTAATTTTCAAAAAAAAAATTCATCACTGCCAGGGATTGAACCCAGAACCTCATGTTCAACAAACACAGACTTCAACCCACTAAGCCACAGGACATACATGAAGTTTCCTTTTCACACTGTATTAAGTTCTCTTCTCTACCAAAAGTAAAAAATTAAATTAAAAAAAATTAAATAATACGATTCTTGAGGCACATGTGGGAGTTGAAGTTTTAAAAGCTTCTTCAAAAAAAAATCTAATTTTCAAAGTTTTTTTTCATCATTGCCAGGGCTTGAACACAGGACCTAATGTTCATCAAACACATACTTCAACCCACTAAGCCACAGGACCTACATGAAGTTTCCTTTTCACACTGCATTAAGTTCTCATCTCTACTAAAAGTAAAAAATTAAAATAAAAAAATTAAACAATACGATTCTTGAGGCACATGTGGGAGTTGATGTTTTAAACGCTTCTTCAAAAATAATTTCTAATTTTCAAAAAAAAAAATCATCATAGCCAGGGCTTGAACCCAGGACCAAATGTTCAACAAACACAGACTTCAAAACAATAAGCCACAGGACCTACATGAAGATTCCTTTTCACACTGCATTAAGTTCTCTTCTCTACCAAAAATAAAAAATGTACATAAAAAAATTAAATAATACGATTCTTGAGGCACATGTGGGAGTTGAAGTTTTAAACGCTTCTTCAAAAATAATTTCTAATTTTCAAAGTTTTTTTTCATCATTGCCAGGGCTTGAACCCAGGACCTCATGTTCATCAAACACAGACTTCAACCCACTAAGCCACAGGACATACATGAAGTTTCATTTTCACACTGTATTAAGTTTTCTTCTCTACCAAAATTAAAAAATTAAAATAAAAAAATTAAATAATACCATTTTTGAGGCACATGTGGGAGTTGAAGTTTTAAACGCTTCTTCAAAAATAATTTCTAATTTTCAAAATTTTTTCATCATTGCCAGGGCTTGAACCCTGGACCTCATGTTCATCAAACACAAACTTCAACCCACTAAGCCACAGGACTTACATGATATTTCCTTTTCACACTGCATTAAGTCTACCAAAAGTACATGAAGTTTCTTTTCACACTGCATTAAGTTCTCTTCTCTACCAAAAGTAAAAACTTCAACCCACTAAGCCACAGGACCTACATGAAGTTTTTCAACCCACTAAGCCACAGGACCTTTTCACACTGCATTAAGTTCTTCTCTACTAAAAGTAAAAAATTAAAATAAAAAAATTAAATAATATGATTCTTGAGCCACATGTGGGAGTTGAAGTTTTAAAAGCTTCTTCAAAAAAAATTCTTAATTTCAAAGTTTTTTTTCATCATTGCCAGGGCTTGAACCCTGGACCTCATGTTCATCAAACATAGACTTCAACCCACAAAGCCACAGGACCTACATGAAGTTTCCTTTTCACACTGCATTAAGTTCTCTTCTCTACCAAAAGTAAAAAATTCAATTAAAAAAATTAAACAATACGATTCTTGAGGCACATGTGGGAGTTAAAGTTTTAAACGCTTCTTCAAAAATAATTTCAATTTTTCAATTTTTTTTTCACTGCCAGGGATTGAACCCAGGACCTCATGTTCACCAAACACAGGCTTGAACCCACTAAGCCAAAGGACAAACTTGTAGTTTCATTTTCACACTGCATTAAGTTCTCTTCTCTACCAAAAGTAAAAAATTAAAATTAAAAAATTAAATAATACGATTCTTGAGGCACATGTGGGAGTTGAAGTTTTAAACGCTTCTTCAAAATAATTTCTAATTTTCAAAAAAATTTCACTCCCAGGGATTGAACCCAGGACCTCATGTTCATCAAACACAGACTTCAACCCACTAAGCCACAGGACCTATTTAAATTTCCTTTTCACACTGCATTAAGTTCTCTTCTCTACCAAAAGTAAAAAATTAAATTAAAAAAATTAAACAATACGATTCTTGAGGCACATGTGGGAGTTGAAGTTTTAAACGCTTCTTCAAAAATAATTTCTAATTTTCAATTTTTTTTCACTCCCAGGGATTGAACCCAGGACCTCATGTTCATCAAACACAGACTTCAACCCACTAAGCCACAGGACCTACTTAATCTTCCTTTTCACACTGCATTAAGTTCTCTTCTCTACCAAAAGAAAAAAATGATAATAAAAAAAATTAAATAATACGATTCTTGAGGCACATGTGGGAGTTGAAGTTTTAAACGCTTCTTCAAAAATAATTTCTAATTTTCAATTTTTTTTTCACTGCCAGGGATTGAACCCAGCACCTCATGTTCACCAAACACAGGCTTGAACCCACTAAGCCAAAGGTCAAACTTGTAGTTTGCTTTTCACACTGCATTAAGTTCTCTTCTCTACCAAAAGTAAAAAATTAAAATTAAAAAATTAAATAATACGATTCTTGAGGCACATGTGGGAGTTGAAGTTTTAAACGCTTCTTCAAAAATAATTTCTAATTAAAAAAAAAAATTTCACTCCCAGGGATTGAACCCAGGACCTCAAGTTCATCAAACACAGACTTCAACCCACTAAGCCACAGGACCTACTTTATTTTCCTTTTCACACTGCATTAAGTTCTCTTCTCTACCAAAAGTAAAAAATAAAAATAAAAAAATTAAACAATACGATTCTTGAGGCACATGTGGGAGTTGAAGTTTTAAACGCTCCTTCAAAAATAATTTCTAATTTTTTTCACTGCCAGGGATTGAACCCAGGACCTCATGTTCATCAAACACAAATTCAACCCACTAAGCCACAGGACCTACATAAAGTTTCCTTTTCACACTGCATTAAGTTCTCTTCTCTACTAAAAGTAAAAAAATAAAATAAAAAAATTAAATAATATGATTCTTGAGCCACATGTGGGAGTTGAAGTTTTAAAAGCTTCTTCAAAAAAAATTCTTATTTTCAAAGTTTTTTTTCATCATTGCCAGGGCTTGAATCCTGGACCTCATGTTCATCAAACATAGACTTCAACCCACAAAGCCACAGGACCTACATGAAGTTTCCTTTTCACACTGCATTAAGTTCTCTTCTCTACCAAAAGAAAAAAATTAAAATAAAAAATTAAACAATACGATTCTTGAGGCACATGTGGGAGTTGAAGTTTTAAACGCTGCTTCAAAAATAATTTGTAATTTTCAAAAAAAAAATTCATCACTGCCAGGGATTGAACCCAGAACCTCATGTTCATCAAACACAGACTACAACCCACTAAGCCACAGGACATACATGAAGTTTCCTTTTCACACTGTATTAAGTTCTCTTCTCTACCAAAAGTAAAAAATTAAATTAAAAAAAATTAAATAATACGATTATTGAGGCACATGTGGGAGTTGAAGTTTTAAAAGCTTCTTCAAAAAAAAATCTAATTTTCAAAGTTTTTTTTCATCATTGCCAGGGCTTGAACACAGGACCTAATGTTCATCAAACACATACTTCAACCCACTAAGCCACAGGACCTACATGAAGTTTCCTTTTCACACTGCATTAAGTTCTCATCTCTACTAAAAGTAAAAAATTAAAATAAAAAAATTAAACAATACGATTCTTGTGGCACATGTGGGAGTTGATGTTTTAAACGCTTCTTCAAAAATAATTTCTAATTTTCAAAAAAAAAAATCATCATAGCCAGGGCTTGAACCCAGGACCAAATGTTCAACAAACACAGACTTCAAAACAATAAGCCACAGGACCTACATGAAGATTCATTTTCACACTGCATTAAGTTCTCTTCTCTACCAAAAATAAAAAATGTACATAAAAAAATTAAATAATACGATTCTTGAGGCACATGTGGGAGTTGAAGTTTTAAACGCTTCTTCAAAAATAATTTCTAATTAAAAAAAAAAAAATTCACTCCCAGGGATTGAACCCAGGACCTCATGTTCATCAAACACAGACTTCAACCCACTAAGACACAGGACCTACTTAAATTTCCTTTTCACACTGCATTAAGTTCTCTTCTCTACCAAAAGAAAAAAATTAAAAGAAAAAAATTAAATAATACGATTCTTGAAATTAAAATTAAAAAATTAAATAATACGATTCTTGAGGCACATGTGGGAGTTGAAGTTTTAAAAGCTTCTTCAAAAAATATTCTAATTTTCAAAGTTTTTTTTCATCATTGCCAGGGCTTGAAACCTGGACCTCATGTTCATCAAACACAAACTTCAACCCACTAACCCACAGGACTTACATGATGTTTCCTTTTCACACTGCATTAAGTTCTCTTCTCTACCAAAAGTAAAAAATTAAATAAAAAAAAAAAAATACGATTCTGAATGTGGGAGTGGGAAGTTGGAAGTTTTTTAAATTTCTTAAAAAAAAATAATTTTTTTTCAAATTTTCATTTTCATGGTTTTGGCACCTCACCAGGACCAAACACACACTTCAACCCACTAAGCCACAGGACCTACTTAAATTTCCTTTTCACACTGCATTAAGTTCTCTTCTCTACTAAAAGTAAAAAAATAAAATAAAAAAATTAAATAATATGATTCTTGAGCCACATGTGGGAGTTGAAGTTTTAAAAGCTTCTTCAAAAAAAATTCTTAATTTCAAAGTTTTTTTTCATCATTGCCAGGGCTTGAACCCTGGACCTCATGTTCATCAAACACAGACTTCAACCCACTAAGCCACAGGACCTACTTAAATTTCCTTTTCACACTGCATTAAGTTCTCTTCTCTACCAAAAGTAAAAAATTAAATTAAAAAAATTAAACAATACGATTCTTGAGGCACATGTGGGAGTTGAAGTTTTAAACGCTTCTTCAAAAATAATTTCTAATTTTCAATTTTTTTTTCACTCCCAGGGATTGAACCCAGGACCTCATGTTCATCAAACACAGACTTCAACCCACTAAGCCACAGGACCTACTTAAATTTCCTTTTCACACTGCATTAAGTTCTCTTCTCTACCAAAAGTAAAAAATTATAATAAAAAAAATTAAATAATACGATTCTTGAGGCACATGTGGGAGTTGAAGTTTTAAACGCTTCTTCAAAAATAATTTCTAATTTTCAATTTTTTTTTCACTGCCAGGGATTGAACCCAGGACCTCATGTTCACCAAACACAGGCTTGAACCCACTAAGCCAAAGGTCAAACTTGTAGTTTCCTTTTCACACTGCATTAAGTTCTCTTCTCTACCAAAAGTAAAAAATTAAAATTAAAAAATTAAATAATACGATTCTTGAGGCACATGTGGGAGTTGAAGTTTTAAACGCTTCTTCAAAAATAATTTCTAATTAAAAAAAAAAATTTCACTCCCAGGGATTGAACCCAGGACCTCAAGTTCATCAAACACAGACTTCAACCCACTAAGCCACAGGACCTTCTTAAATTTCCTTTTCACACTGTATTAAGTTCTCTTCTCTACCAAAAGTAAAAAATTAAATTAAAAAAAATTAAATAATACGATTCTTGAGGCACATGTTGGAGTTGAAGTTTTAAAAGCTTCTTCAAAAAAAATTCTAATTTTCAAAGTTTTTTTTCATCATTGCCAGGGCTTGAACACAGGACCTAATGTTCATCAAACACATACTTCAACCCACTAAGCCACAGGACCTACATGAAGTTTCCTTTTCACACTGCATTAAGTTCTCTTCTCTACCAAAAGTAAAAAATGTAATTAAAAAAATTAAACAATACTATTCTTGAGGCACATGTGGGAGTTGAAGTTTTAAACGCTGCTTCAAAAATATTTTTTAATTTTCAAAAAAAATATTCATCACCGCCAGGGATTGAACCCAGGACCTCATGTTCATCAAACACAAATTCAACCCACTAAGCCACAGAAACTACATGAAGTTTCTTTTTCACACTGCATTAAGTTCTCTTCTCTACTAAAAGTAAAAAATTAAAATAAAAAAATTAAATAATACGATTCTTGAGGCACATGTGGGAGTTAAAGTTTTAAACGCTTCTTCAAAAATAATTTCAATTTTTCAATTTTTTTTTCACTGCCAGGGATTGAACCCAGGACCTCATGTTCATCAAACACAGACTTCAACCCACTAAGCCACAGGACCTACTTAAATTTCCTTTTCACACTGCATTAAGTTCTCTTCTCTACCAAAAGTAAAAAATTAAAATATAAAAATTAAATAATACGATTCTTGAGGCACATGTGGGAGTTGAAGTTTTAAACGCTTATTCAAAAATAATTTTTAATTTTCAAAAAAAAATGTCATCATTTTCAGGGCTTGAACCAAGGACCACATGTTCAACAAACACAAACTTCAACCCACTAAGACACAGGACCTACATGAAGGTTCCTATTCACACTGTATTAAGTTATCTTCTCTACCAAAAGAAAAAAATTAAAATAAAAAAATTAAACAATACGATTCTTGAGGCACATGTGGGAGTTGAAGTTTTAAACGCTTCTTCAAAAATAATTTCTAATTTTCAAAGTTTTTTTTCATCATTGCCAGGGCTTGAACCCAGGACCTCATTTTCATCAAACACAGACTTCAACCCACAAAGCCACAGGACATACATGAAGTTTTCTTTTCACACTGCATTAAGTTCTCTTCTCTACCAAAAGTAAAAAAATTAAATAAAAAAATTAAATAATACGATTCTTGAGGCACATGTGGGAGTTGAAGTTTTAAACGCTTCTTCAAAATAATTTCTAATTCTCAATTTTTTTTTCACTACGAGGGATTGAACCCAGGACCTCATGTTCACCAAACACAAGCTTGAACCCACAAAGCCACGGGACCTACATGAAGTTTCCTTTTCACACTGCATTAAGTTCTCTTCTCTACCAAAAGAAAAAAATTAAAATAAAAAAATTAAACAATACGATTCTTGAGGCACATGTGGGAGTTGAAGTTTTAAACGCTTGTTCAAAAATAATTACTAATTTTCAAAGTTTTTTTTCATTGCCATGGCTTGAACCCAGGACCAAATGTTCAACAAACACAGACTACAACCCACTAACCCACAGGACCTACATGAAGTTTCCTTTTCACACTGCATTAAGTTCTCTTCTCTACCAAAAGTAAAAAATTAAAATGAAAAAATAAATAATACGATTCTTGAGGCACATGTGGGAGTTGAAGTTTTAAACGCTTCTTCAAAATTAATTTCTAATTTTCGAAGTTTTTTTTCATTGCCAGGGCTTGAACCAAGGACCAAATGTTCAACAAACACAGACTTCAAAACAATAAGCCACAGGACCTACATGAAGATTCCTTTTCACACTGCATTAAGTTCTCTTCTCTACCAAAAATAAAAAATGTACATAAAAAAATTAAATAATACGATTCTTGAGGCACATGTGGGAGTTGAAGTTTTAAACGCTTCTTCAAAAATAATTTCTAATTTTCAAAGTTTTTTTTCATCATTGCCAGGGCTTGAACCCAGGACCTCATGTTCATCAAACACAGACTTCAACCCACTAAGCCACAGGACATACATGAAGTTTCATTTTCACACTGTATTAAGTTCTCTTCTCTACCAAAATTAAAAAATTAAAATAAAAAAATTAAATAATACCATTTTTGAGGCACATGTGGGAGTTGAAGTTTTAAACGCTTCTTCAAAAATAATTTCTAATTTTCAAAGTTTTTTTTCATCATTGCCAGGGCTTGAACTCAGGACCTTATGTTCATCAAATACAGACTGCAACCCACTAAGCCACAGGACCTACATGAAGTTTTCTTTTCACACTGCATTAAGTTCTCTTCTCTACTAAAAGTAAAAAATGTAATTAAAAAAATTAAACAATACTATTCTTGAGGCACATGTGGGAGTTGAAGTTTTAAACGCTGCTTCAAAAATATTTTTTAATTTTCAAAAAAAATATTCATCACCGCCAGGGATTGAACCCAGGACCTCATGTTCATCAAACACAAATTCAACCCACTAAGCCACAGGACCTACATGAAGTTTCCTTTTCACACTGCATTAAGTTCTCTTCTCTACTAAAAGTAAAAAATTAAAATAAAAAAATTAAATAATACGATTCTTGAGGCACATGTGGGAGTTAAAGTTTTAAACGCTTCTTCAAAAATAATTTCAATTTTTCAATTTTTTTTTCACTGCCAGGGATTGAACCCAGGACCTCATGTTCATCAAACACAAATTCAACCCACTAAGCCACAGGACCTACATGAAGTTTCCTTTTCACACTGTATTAAGTTCTCTTCTCTACCAAAATTAAAAAATTAAAATAAAAAAATTAAATAATACCATTTTTGAGGCACATGTGGGAGTTGAAGTTTTAAACGCTTCTTCAAAAATAATTTCTAATTTTCAAAAAAAAATTTCATCATTGCCAGGGCTTGAACTCAGGACCTCATTTTCATCAAACACAGACTTCAACCCACAAAGCCACAGGACATACATGAAGTTTTCTTTTCACACTGCATTAAGTTCTCTTCTCTACCAAAAGTAAACAAATTAAATAAAAAAATTGAATAATACGATTCTTGAGGCACATGTGGGAGTTGAAGTTTTAAACGCTTCTTCAAAATAATTTCTAATTCTCAATTTTTTTTTCACTACGAGGGATTGAACCCAGGACCTCATGTTCACCAAACACAAGCTTGAACCCACAAAGCCACGGGACCTACATGAAGTTTCCTTTTCACACTGCATTAAGTTCTCTTCTCTACCAAAAGAAAAAAATTAAAATAAAAAAATTAAACAATACGATTCTTGAGGCACATGTGGGAGTTGAAGTTTTAAACGCTTGTTCAAAAATAATTACTAATTTTCAAAGTTTTTTTTCATTGCCATGGCTTGAACCCAGGACCAAATGTTCAACAAACACAGACTACAACCCACTAACCCACAGGACCTACATGAAGTTTCCTTTTCACACTGCATTAAGTTCTCTTCTCTACCAAAAGTAAAAAATTAAAATGAAAAAATAAATAATACGATTCTTGAGGCACATGTGGGAGTTGAAGTTTTAAACGCTTCTTCAAAATTAATTTCTAATTTTCGAAGTTTTTTTTCATTGCCAGGGCTTGAACCAAGGACCAAATGTTCAACAAACACAGACTTCAAAACAATAAGCCACAGGACCTACATGAAGATTCCTTTTCACACTGCATTAAGTTCTCTTCTCTACCAAAAATAAAAAATGTACATAAAAAAATTAAATAATACGATTCTTGAGGCACATGTGGGAGTTGAAGTTTTAAACGCTTCTTCAAAAATAATTTCTAATTTTCAAAGTTTTTTTTCATCATTGCCAGGGCTTGAACCCAGGACCTCATGTTCACCAAACACAGGCTTGAACCCACTAAGCCAATGGACATACTTGTAGTTTCCATTTCACACTGCATTAAGTTCTCTTCTCTACCAAAAGTAAAAAATTAAAATAAAAAAATTAAATAATACGATTCTTGAGGCACATGTGAGAGTTGAAGTTTTAAAAGCTTTTTCAAAAAAAATTCTAATTTTTAAAGTTTTTTTTCATCATTGCCAGGGATTGAACCCAGGACCTAATGTTCATCAAACACATACTTCAACCCACTAAGCCACAGGACCTACATGAAGTTTCCTTTTCACACTGCATTAAGTTCTCATCTCTACTAAAAGTAAAAAATTAAAATAAAAAATTAAACAATACGATTCTTGAGGCACATGTGGGAGTTGATGTTTTAAACGCTTCTTCAAAAATAATTTCTAATTTTCAAAAAAAAAATTCATCATAGCCAGGGCTTGAACCCAGGACCAAATGTTCAACAAACACAGACTTCAAAACAATAAGCCACAGGACCTACATGAAGATTCCTTTTCACACTGCATTAAGTTCTCTTCTCTACCAAAAGTAAAAAATTTAATTAAAAAAATTAAACAATACGATTCTTGAGGCACATGTGGGAGTTAAAGTTTTAAACGCTTCTTCAAAAATAATTTCAATTTTTCAATTTTTTTTTCACTGCCAGGGATTCAACCCAGGACCTCATGTTAATCAAACACAGACTTCAACCCACTAAGACACAGGACCTACATTAAGTTTCCTTTTCACACTGCATTAAGTTCTCTTCTCTACCAAAAGAAAAAAATTATAATAAAAAAAATTAAATAATACGATTCTTGAGGCACATGTGGGAGTTGAAGTTTTAAACGCTTCTTCAAAAATAATTTCTAATTTTCAATTTTTTTTTCACTGCCAGGGATTGAACCCAGGACCTCATGTTCACCAAAAACAGGCTTGAACCCACTAAGCCAAAGGACAAACTTGTAGTTTCCTTTTCACACTGCATTAAGTTCTCTTCTCTACCAAAAGTAAAAAATAAAATTTAAAAAATTAAACAATACGATTCTTGAGGCACATGTGGGAGTTGAAGTTTTAAACGCTTCTTCAAAAATAATTACTAATTTTCAAAGTTTTTTTTCATTGCCATGGCTTGAACCCAGGACCAAATGTTCAACAAACACAGACTACAACCCACTAACCCACAGGACCTACATGAAGTTTCCTTTTCACACTGCATTAAGTTCTCTTCTCTACCAAAAGTAAAAAATGTAATTAAAAAAATTAAACAATACTATTCTTGAGGCACATGTGGGAGTTGAAGTTTTAAACGCTGCTTCAAAAATATTTTTTAATTTTCAAAAAAAATATTCATCACCGCCAGGGATTGAACCCAGGACCTCATGTTCATCAAACACAAATTCAACCCACTAAGCCACAGGACCTACATGAAGTTTCCTTTTCACACTGCATTAAGTTCTCTTCTCTACTAAAAGTAAAAAATTAAAATAAAAAAAATTAAATAATACGATTCTTGAGGCACATGTGGGAGTTAAAGTTTTAAACGCTTCTTCAAAAATAATTTCAATTTTCAATTTTTTTTCACTGCCAGGATTGACA
>JAYMGU010000305.1:0-24000 GCA_036178185.1 Liparis tanakae
ACAAGATGTTGCTGCTTTGAGGCAGTAAAGTGATGAAAGCATCAGATATTCATGCAAATATCATCAAACTTGTAAGAATTGTGTCCTAAGACACTTTCTTTGGTTGAAAACCCAGAAAAAAAGGTTTTGTTTAGGAAAATCTACTTTTTGACTCCCAGCGAGCTGAAAATCAGTTTAAGAGCATAAAACAAGATGTTGCTGCTTTGAGGCAGTAAAGTGATGAAAGCATCAGGTATTTATGCAAATGTCATCAAACTTGTAAGAATTGTGTCCTAAGACACTTTCTTTGTTTGAAAACCCAGAAAAAAAGCTTTTGTTTAGGATAATCTACTTTTTGACTCCCAGCGAGCTGAAAATCAGTTTAAGAGCATAAAAACAAGATGTTGGTGCTATGAGGCAGTAAAGTGATGAAAGCATCAGGAATTCATGCAAATGTCATCAAACTTGTAAGAATTGTGTCCTAAGACACAATTCTTTGGCACAATTCTTTGGTTGAAAACACAGAAAAAAGGTTTTGTTTAGGAAATTCCACGTTTGGTCACTCTGCGGGTTGGAAATCAGTTTAAGAGCATAAAAACAAGATGTTGCTGCTTTGAGGCAGTAAAGTGATGAAAGCATCAGGTATTCATGCAAATGTCATCAAACTTGTAAGAATTGTGTCCTAAGACACTTTCTTTGGTTGAAAACCCAGAAAAAAAGGTTTTGTTTAGGAAAATCCATTTGGTCTCTCTGCGGGCTGAAAATCAGTTTAAGAGCATAAAAACAAGATGTTGCTGCGTTGAGGCAGTAAAGTGATGAAAATCATCAGGTATTCATGCAAATGTCATCTTGTAAACTTTTTGTTGTTTTAACTTTCTTTTTTTGAAAAAAAAAAAAAAGGTTTTGTTTAGTAAAATCCACGTTTGGTCTCTCTGAAAATCAGTTTAAGAGCATAAAAACAAGATGTTGCTGCTTTGAGGCAGTAAAGTGATGAAAGCATCAGGTATTCATGCAAATGTCATTAAACTTGTAAGAATTGTGTCCTAAGACACTTTCTTTGGTTGAAAACCCAGAAAAAAGGTTTTGTTTAGTAAAATCCACTTTTGGACTTTCTATGGCTGGAAATCAGTTTAAGAGCATAACAAATAGATGTTGCTGCTTTGAGGCAGTAAAGTGATGAAAGCATCAGGTATTCATGCAAATGTCATCAAACTTGTAAGAATTGTGTCCTAAGACACTTTCTTTGGTTGAAAACACAGAAAAAAGGTTTTGTTTAGGAAATTCCACGTTTGGTCACTCTGCGGGTTGGAAATCAGTTTAAGAGCATAAAAACAAGATGTTGCTGCTTTGAGGCAGTAAAGTGATGAAAGCATCAGGTATTCATGCAAATGTCATCAAACTTGTAAGAATTGTGTCCTAAGACACTTTCTTTGGTTGAAAAACCCGGAAAAAGGTTTTGTTTAGGAAAATCCACATTTGGTCTCTCTGCGGGCTGAAAATCAGTTTAAGAGCATAAAAACAAGATGTTGCTGCGTTGAGGCAGTAAAGTGATGAAAGCATCAGGTATTCATGCAAATGTCATTAAACTTGTAAGAATTGTGTCCTAAGACACTTCTTTGGTTGAAAACCCAGAAAAAAGGTTTTGTTTAGTAAAATCCACTTTTGGACTTTCTGCGGGCTGGAAATCAGTTTAAGAGCATAACAAATAGATGTTGCTGCTTTGACGCAGTAAAGTGATGAAAGCATCAGGTATTCATGCAAATATCATCAAACTTGTAAGAATTGTGTCTTAAGACACTTTCTTTGGTTGAAAACCCAGAAAAAAGGTTTTGTTTAGTAAAATCCACGTTTGGTCTCTCTGAAAATCAGTTTAAGAGCATAAAAACAAGATGTTGCTGCTTTGAGGCAGTAAAGTGATGAAAGCATCAGGTATTCATGCAAATGTCATTAAACTTGTAAGAATTGTGTCCTAAGACACTTTTTGGTTGAAAACCCAGAAAAAAGGTTTTGTTTAGGAAAATCCACTTTTGGACTTTCTTGCGGCTGGAAATCAGTTTAAGAGCATAACAAATAGATGTTGCTGCTTTGACGCAGTAAAGTGATGAAAGCATCAGGTATTCATGCAAATATCATCAAACTTGTAAGAATTGTCCTAAGACACTTTCTTTGGTTGAAAACACAGAAAAAAGGTTTTGTTTAGGAAAATCCACGTTTGGTCTCTCTAGGGCTGAAAATCAGTTTAAGAGCATAAAAACAAGATGTTGCTGCTTTGAGGCAGTAAAGTGATGAAAGCATCAGGTATTCATGCAAATGTCATCAAACTTGTAAGAATTGTGTCCTAAGACACTTTCTTTGGTTGAAAACACAGAAAAAGGTTTTGTTTAGAAATTCCACGTTTGGTCACTCTGCGGGTTGGAAATCAGTTTAAGAGCATAAAAACAAGATGTTGCTGCTTTGAGGCAGTAAAGTGATGAAATCATCAGGTATTCATGCAAATGTCATCAAACTTGTAAGAATTGTGTCCTAAGACACTTTCACTTTTTGTTGAAAACCCAGAAAAAAGGTTTTGTTTAGGAAAATCCACATTTGGTCTCTCTGCGGGCTGAAAATCAGTTTAAGAGCATAAAAACAAGATGTTGCTGCGTTGAGGCAGTAAAGTGATGAAAGCATCAGGTATTCATGCAAATGTCATCAAACTTGTAAGAATTTTGTCCTAAGACACTTTCTTTGGTTGAAAACCCAGAAAAAAGGTTTTGTTCAGGAAAATCTACTTTTTGACTCCCAGCGAGCTGAAAATCAGTTTAAGAGCATAAAAACAAGATGTTGCTGCTTTGAGGCAGTAAAGTGATGAAAGCATCAGATATTCATGCAAATATCATCAAACTTGTAAGAATTGTGTCCTAAGACACTTTCTTTGGTTGAAAACCCAGAAAAAAGGTTTTGTTTAGTAAAATCCACTTTTGGACTCTCTGAAAATCAGTTTAAGAGCATAAAAAATAGATGTTGCTGCTTTGAGACAGTAAAGTGATGAAAGCATCAGGTACTCATGCAAATGTCATCAAACTTGAAATAATTGTGTCCTAAAACACTTTCTTTGGTTGAAACCCCAGAAAAAAGGTTTTGTTTAGTAAAATCCACTTTTGGACTTTCTGCGGGCTGGAAATCAGTTTAAGAGCATAAAAAATAGATGTTGCTGCTTTGAGGCAGTAAAGTGATGAAAGCATCAGGTATTCATGCAAATGTCATCAAACTTGTAAGAATTGTGTTCTAAGACACTTTCTTTGGTTGAAAACACAGAAAAAAGGTTTTGTTTAGGAAAATCCACGTTTGGTCTCTCTGCCGGCTGAAAATCAGTTTAAGAGCATAAAAAATAGATGTTGATGCTTTGAGGCAGTAAAGTGATGAAAGCATCAGGTATTCATGCAAATATCATCAAACTTGTAAGCATTGTGTCCTAAGACACTTTCTTTGGTTGAAAACCCAGAAAAAAGGTTTTGTTCAGGAAAATCTACTTTTGGTCTCTCTCTGGGCTGAAACAGTTTAAGAGCATAAAAACAAGATGTTGCTGCTTTGAGGCAGTAAAGTGATGAAAGCATCAGGTATTCATGCAAATGTCATTGAAATTGTAAGAATTGTGTCCTAAGACACTTTCTTTGGTTAAAAACCCAGAAAAAAGGTTTTGTTTAGGAAAATCTACTTTTTGACTCACAGTTTAAGAGCATAAAAACAAGATGTTGCTGCTTTGAGGCAGTAAAGTGATGAAAGCATCAGATATTCATGCAAATATCATCAAACTTGCAAGAATTGTGTCCTAAGACACTTTCTTTGGTTGAAAACCCAGAAAAAAGGTTTTGTTTAGGAAAATCTACTTTTTGACTCCCAGCGAGCTGAAAATCAGTTTAATGGCATAAAAACAAGATGTTGCTGCTTTGAGGCAGTAAAGTGATGAAAGCATCAGGTATTCATGCAAATATCATCAAACTTGTAAGAATTGTGTCTTAAGACACTTTCTGTGGTTGAAAACCCAGAAAAAAGGTTTTGTTTAGTAAAATCCACTTTTGGTCTCTTCATGGCTGAAAACAGTTTAAGAGCATAAAAACAAGATGTTGCTGCTTTGAGGCAGTAAAGTGATGAAAGCATCAGGTATTCATGCAAATATCATCAAACTTGTAAGCATTGTGTCCTAAGACACTTTCTTTGGTTGAAAACCCAGAAAAAAGGTTTTGTTCAGGAAAATCTACTTTTGGTCTCTCTGCGGACTGAAAAACAGTTTAGAGCATAAAAACAAGATGTTGCTGCTTTGAGGCAGTAAAGTGATGAAAGCATCAGGTATTCATGCAAATGTCATTAAACTTGTAAGAATTGTGTCCTAAGACACTTTCTTTGGTTGAAAACCCAGAAAAAGGTTTTTTTAGTAAAATCCACTTTTGGTCTCTCTGCGGGCTGAAAACAGTTTAAGAGCATAAAAACAAGATGTTGCTGCTTTGAGGCAGTAAAGTGATGAAATCATCAGGTATTCATGCAAATGTCATTAAAATTGTAAGAATTGTGTCCTAAGACACTTTCTTTGGTTAAAAACCCAGAAAAAAGGTTTTGTTTAGGAAAATCTACTTTTTGACTCCCAGTTTAAGAGCATAAAAACAAGATGTTGCTGCTTTGAGGCAGTAAAGTGATGAAAGCATCAGATATTCATGCAAATATCATCAAACTTGCAAGAATTGTGTCCTAAGACACTTTCTTTGGTTGAAAACCCAGAAAAAAGGTTTTGTTCAGGAAAATCTACTTTTGGTCTCTCTGCGGGCTGAAAAACAGTTTAAGAGCATAAAAAATAGATGTTGCTGCTTTGAGGCAGTAAAGTGATGAAAGCATCAGGTATTCATGCAAATGTCATTAAACTTGTAAGAATTATGTTCTAAGACACTTTCTTTGGTTGAAAACCCAGAAAAAAGGTTTTGTTTAGGAAAATCTACTTTTTGACTCCCAGCGAGCTGAAAATCAGTTTAAGAGCATAAAAAATAGATGTTGATGCTTTGAGGCAGTAAAGTGATGAAAGCATAAGGTATTCATGCAAATATCATCAAACTTGTAAGCATTGTGTCCTTAGACACTTTCTTTGGTTGAAAACCCAGAAAAAAGGTTTTGTTCAGGAAAATCTACTTTTGGTCTCTCTATGGCTGAAAAACAGTTTAAGAGCATAAAAACAAGATGTTGCTGCTTTGAGGCAGTAAAGTGATGAAAGCATCAGGTATTCATGCAAATGTCATTAAACTTGTAAGAATTGTGTCCTAAGACACTTTCTTTGGTTGAAAACCCAAAAAAGGTTTTGTTTAGTAAAATCCACTTTTGGTCTCTCTATGGCTGAAAAACAGTTTAAGAGCATAAAAACAAGATGTTGCTGCTTTGAGGCAGTAAAGTGATGAAATCATCAGGTATTCATGCAAATGTCATTAAAATTGTAAGAATTGTGTCCTAAGACACTTTTGGTTAAAAACCCAGAAAAAAGGTTTTGTTTAGGAAAATCTACTTTTTGACTCCCAGTTTAAGAGCATAAAAACAAGATGTTGCTGCTTTGAGGCAGTAAAGTGATGAAAGCATCAGATATTCATGCAAATATCATCAAACTTGTAAGAATTGTGTCCTAAGACACTTTCTTTGGTTGAAAACCCAGAAAAAAGGTTTTGTTTAGGAAAATCTACTTTTTGACTCCCAGCGAGCTGAAAATCAGTTTAATAGCATAAAAACAAGATGTTGCTGCTTTGAGGCAGTAAAGTGATGAAAGCATCAGGTATTCATGCAAATGTCATCAAACTTGTAAGAATTGTGTCCTAAGACACTTTCTTTGGTTGAAAACCCAGAAAAAAGGTTTTGTTTAGAAAAATCCACTTTTGGACTTTCTGCGCGCTGGAAATCAGTTTAAGAGCATAACAAATAGATGTTGCTGCTTTGAGGCAGTAAAGTGATGAAAGCATCAGGTATTCATGCAAATATCATCAAACTTGTAAGAATTGTGTCCTAAGACACTTTCTTTGGTTGAAAACCCAGAAAAAAGGTTTTGTTTAGGAAAATCTACTTTTTGACTCCCAGCTGAGCTGAAAATCAGTTTAAGAGCATAAAAACAAGATGTTGCTGCTTTGAGGCAGTAAAGTGATGAAAGCATCAGGTATTCATGCAAATATCATCAAACTTGTAAGAATTGTGTCCTAAGACACTTTCTTTGGTTGAAAACCCAGAAAAAAGGTTTTGTTCAGGAAAATCCACGTTTGACTTTCTCGGGCTGGAAGTCAGTTTAAGAGCATAAAAACAAGATGTTGCTGCTTTGAGGCAGTAAAGTGATGAAAGCATCAGGTATTCATGCAAATGTCATCAAACTTGTAAACATTGTGTCCTAAGACACATTCTTTGGTTAAGAACCCAGAAAAAGGTTTTGTTTAGGAAAATCTACTTTTTGACTCCTGAAAATCAGTTTAAGAGCATAAAACAAGATGTTGCTGCTTTAAGGCAGTAAAGTGATGAAAGCATCAGATATTCATGCAAATGTCATCAAACTTGTAAGAATTGTGTCCTAAGACACTTTCTTTGGTTGAAAACCCAGAAAAAAGGTTTTGTTTAGGAAAATCTACTTTTTGACTCCCAGCGAGCTGAAAATCAGTTTAAAAGCATTAAAACAAGATGTTGCTGCTTTGAGGCAGTAAAGTGATGAAAGCATCAGATATTCATGCAAATATCATCAAACTTGCAAGAATTGTGTCCTAAGACACTTTCTTTGGTTGAAAACCCAGAAAAAAGGTTTTGTTTAGAAAAATCCACTTTTGGACTTTCTGCGCGCTGGAAATCAGTTTAACCCTCCTGTTACCTTCAAATCTACTAAAATCTTTTACCCTTTTTGGACCACAGCAATTAAAACTTCCAGAAAATGATTAGAATTTATATTGTTTCCCAAGTTTAAGTGTGAGGTACTTTATGTTTGTTTGTTGACTACCTAAATAACCCTTTAAATAAATAAAAAAGTTGATATCTCTTATATGTTTTACAGTGAAAAGCAGCCTGGGTTAGGGTTATTGACCCTGAAGAACACCGATGCTTGCTAGTTGTGTTCAGGACAGTGAAAACATATCATCATGTGAATTTTATGTTCTCCCAGTTGTCCCCAATAAATTAGGAAAAGTCATGAAATATGAAGCAAAAAAAATAATGTTAATAATTTTTTTAGAGCCGTTAAATATTCAATGGGGTCAAATTGACCCCAAAGGTAACAGGAAGGTTAAGAGCATAACAAATAGATGTTGCTGCTTTGACGCAGTAAAGTGATGAAAGCATCAGGTATTCATGCAAATATCATCAAACTTGTAAGAATTGTGTCTTAAGACAATTTCTTTGGTTGAAAACCCAGAAAAAAGGTTTTGTTCAGGAAAATCTACTTTTTGACTCCCAGCTGAGCTGAAAATCAGTTTAAGAGCATAAAAACAAGATGTTGCTGCTTTAAGGCAGTAAAGTGATGAAAGCATCAGGTATTCATGCAAATGTCATCAAACTTGTAAGAATTGTGTCCTAAGACACTTTCTTTGGTTGAAAATCCTGAAAAAAGTTTTTGTTTAGTAGAATCCACGTTTGGTCTGTGCGGGCTGAAAATCAGTTTAAGAGCATTAAAACAAGATGTTGCTGCTTTGAGGCAGTAAAGTGATGAAAGCATCAGGTGTTCATGCAAATATCATCAAACTTGTAAGAATTGTGTCCTAAGACACTTTCTTTGGTTGAAAACCCAGAAAAAAGGTTTTGTTCAGGAAAATCTAGTTTTTGACTTTCTGCGGGCTGGAAGTCAGTTTAAGAGCATAAAAACAAGATGTTGCTGCTTTGAGGCAGTAAAGTGATGAAATCATCAGGTATTCATGCAAATGTCATTAAACTTGTAAACATTGTGTCCTAAGACACATTCTTTGNTTAAAAACCCAGAAAAAAGGTTTTGTTTAGGAAAATCTACTTTTTGACTCCCAGCGAGCTGAAAATCAGTTTAAGAGCATAAAAACAAGATGTTGCTGCTTTGAGGCAGTAAAGTGATGAAAGCATCAGGTATTCATGCAAATATCATCAAACTTGTAATTGTGTCCTAAGACACTTTCTTTGGTTGAAAAACCCAGAAAAAGGTTTTGTTTAGGAAAATCTACTTTTTGACTCCCGGGCTGAAAATCAGTTTAAGAGCATAAAAACAAGATGTTGCTGCTTTGACGCAGTAAAGTGATGAAAGCATCAGGTATTCATGCAAATGTCATCAAACTTGTAAACATTGTGTCCTAAGACACATTCTTTGGTTAAAAACCCAGAAAAAAGGTTTTGTTTAGGAAAATCTACTTTTTGACTCCCAGTTTAAGAGCATAAAAACAAGATGTTGCTGCTTTGAGGCAGTAAAGTGATGAAAGCATCAGATATTCATGCAAATATCATCAAACTTGTAAGAATTGTGTCCTAAGACACTTTCTTTGGTTGAAAACCCAGAAAAAAGGTTTTGTTTAGGGAAAATCTACTTTTGACTCCCCGAGCTGAAAATCAGTTTAATAGCATAAAACAAGATGTTGCTGCTTTGAGGCAGTAAAGTGATGAAAGCATCAGGTATTCATGCAAATGTCATTAAACTTGTAAGAATTGTGTCCTAAGACACTTTCTTTGGGTTGAAACCCAGAAAAAGGTTTTGTTTATAAAATCTACTTTTTGACTCCCAGCTGCTGAAAATCAGTTTAAGAGCATAAAAACAAGATGTTGCTGCTTTGAGGCAGTAAAGTGATGAAAGCATCAGGTATTCATGCAAATGTCATTAAACTTGTAAGAATTGTGTCCTAAGACACTTTCTTTGGTTGAAAACCCAGAAAAAAGGTTTTGTTTAGTAAAATCCACTTTTGGACTTTCTGCGGGCTGGAAATCAGTTTAAGAGCATTAAAACAAGATGTTGCTGCTTTGAGGCAGTGAAGTGATTAAAGCATCAGGTATTCATGCAAATATCATCAAACTTGTAAGAATTGTGTCCTAAGACACTTTCTTTGGTTGAAAACCCAGAAAAAAGGTTTTGTTTAGTAAAATCCACTTTTGGACTTTCTGCGGGCTGGAAATCAGTTTAAGAGCATAAAAATAGATGTTGCTGCTTTGAGGCAGTAAAGTGATGAAAGCATCAGGTATTCATGCAAATATCATCAAACTTGTAAGAATTGTGTCCTAAGACACTTTCTTTTGTTGAAAACCCAGAAAAAAAGGTTTTGTTTAGAAAAATCCACTTTTTGGACTTTCTGCGAGGAAAAAAGTTTAAGAGCATAAAAATAGATGTTGCTGCTTTGAGGCAGTAAAGTGATGAAAGCATCAGGTATTCATGCAAATGTCATCAAACTTGTAAGAATTGTGTCCTAAGACACTTTTCTTTGTTTGAAAACCCAGAAAAAAAGGTTTTGTTTAGGAAAATCTCTTTTTTGACTCCCAGCGAGCTGAAAATCAGTTTAAGAGCATAAAACAAGATGTTGCTGCTTTGAGGCAGTAAAGTGATGAAAGCATCAGGTGTTCATGCAAATATCATCAAACTTGTAAGAATTGTGTCCTAAGACACTTTCTTTGGTTGAAAAACCCAGAAAAAGGTTTTGTTTAGAAAATCTACTTTTGACTTTCTGCGGGCTGGAAATCAGTTTAAGAGCATAAAAATAGATGTTGCTGCTTTTGGCAGTAAAGTGATGAAAGCATCAGGTATTCATGCAAATATCATCAAACTTGTAAACATTGTGTCCTAAGACACTTTCTTTGTTAAAACCCAGAAAAAGGTTTTGTTTAGGAAAATCTACTTTTTGACTCCTGGCGAATCAGTTTAAGAGCATAAAACAAGATGTTGCTGCTTTGAGGCAGTAAAGTGATGAAAGCATCAGGTATTCATGCAAATGTCATCAAACTTGTAAATTGTGTCCTAAGACACTTTCTTTGGTTGAAAACCAGAAAAAAAGGTTTTGTTTAGGAAAATCTACTTTTTGACTCCCAGCGAGCTGAAAATCAGTTTAAGAGCATAAAAACAAGATGTTGCTGCTTTGAGGCAGTAAAGTGATGAAAGCATCAGGTATTCATGCAAATGTCATCAAACTTGTAAGAATTGTGTCCTAAGACACTTTCTTTGGTTGAAAACACAGAAAAAAGGTTTTGTTTAGAAAAATCTACTTTTGGACTTTCTGCAGCTGAAAATCAGTTTAAGAGCATAAAACAAGATGTTGCTGCTTTGAGGCAGTAAAGTGATGAAAGCATCAGGTATTCATGCAAATGTCATCAAACTTGTAAGAATTGTGTCCTAAGACACTTTCTTTGTTGAAAACCAGAAAAAAGGTTTTGTTTAGGAAAATCTACTTTTGACTCTAGCGAGCTGAAAATCAGTTTAAGAGCATAAAAACAAGATGTTGCTGCTTTGAGGCAGTAAAGTGATGAAAGCATCAGGTATTCATGCAAATATCATCAAACTTGTAGAATTGTGTCCTAAGACACTTTCTTTGGTTGAAAACCAGAAAAAAGGTTTTGTTTAGGAAAATCTACTTTTTGACTCCCAGCGAGCTGAAAATCAGTTTAAGAGCATAGAAACAAGATGTTGCTGCTTTGAGGCAGTAAAGTGATGAAAGCATCAGGTATTCATGCAAATGTCATCAAACTTGTAAGAATTGTGTCCTAAGACACTATCTTTGGTTGAAAACCCAGAAAAAAGGTTTTGTTTACTAAAATCCACTTTTGGACTTTCTGCGCTGAAAATCAGTTTAAGAGCATAAAAATAGATGTTGCTGCTTTGAGGCAGTAAAGTGATGAAAGCATCAGGTATTCATGCAAATGTCATCAAACTTGTAAGAATTGTGTCCTAAGACACTTTCTTTGTTGAAAACCCAGAAAAAAGGTTTTGTTTAGGAAAATCTACTTTTTGACTCCCTGCGAGCTGAAAATCAGTTTAAGAGCATAAAAACAAGATGTTGCTGCTTTGAGGCAGTAAAGTGATGAAAGCATCAGGTATTCATGCAAATGTCATCAAACTTGTAAGAATTGTGTCCTAAGACACTTTCTTTGGTTGAAAACCCAGAAAAAAGGTTTTGTTTAGTAGAATCCACGTTTGGTCTGTGCTGGCTGAAAATCAGTTTAAGAGCATGAAAACAAGATGTTGCTGCTTTGAGGCAGTAAAGTGATGAAATCATCAGGTATTCATGCAAATGTCATCAAACTTGTAAACATTGTGCCCTAAGACACTTTCTTTGGTTGAAAACCCAGAAAAAAGGTTTTGTTCAGCAAAATCTAGCTTTTGACTTTCTGCGCGCTGGAAATCAGTTTAAGAGCATAAAAACAAGATGTTGCTGCTTTGAGGCAGTAAAGTGATGAAAGCATCAGGTATTCATGCAAATGTCATTAAACTTGTAAGAATTGTGTCCTAAGACACTTTCTTTGTTGAAAATCCTAAAAAAGGTTTTGTTTAGTAGAATCCACGTTTGGTCTGTGCTGGCTGAAAATCAGTTTAAGAGCATGAAAACAAGATGTTGCTGCTTTGAGGCAGTAAAGTGATGAAATCATCAGGTATTCATGCAAATGTCATTAAACTTGTAAACATTGTGCCCTAAGACACTTTCTTTGGTTGAAAACCCAGAAAAAAGGTTTTGTTTAGGAAAATCTACTTTTGGACTTTCTGCGGGCTGGAAATCAGTTTAAGAGCATAAAAAATAGATGTTGCTGCTTTGAGGCAGTAAAGTGATGAAAGCATCAGGTATTCATGCAAATGTCATCAAACTTGTAAGAATTGTGTCCTAAGACACTTTCTTTGGTTGAAAACCAGAAAAAAGGTTTTGTTTAGTAGAATCCACGTTTGGTCTGTGCGGGCTGAAAATCAGTTTAAGAGCATGAAAACAAGATGTTGCTGCTTTGAGGCAGTAAAGTGATGAAATCATCAGGTATTCATGCAAATGTCATTAAACTTGTAAACATTGTGTCCTAAGACACTTTCTTTGGTTGAAAACCCAGAAAAAAGGTTTTGTTCAGGAAAATCTACTTTTTGACTCCCAGCGAGCTGAAAATCAGTTTAAGAGCATAAAAACAAGATGTTGCTGCTTTGAGGCAGTAAAGTGATGAAAGCATCAGGTGTTCATGCAAATATCATCAAACTTGTAAGAATTGTGTCCTAAGACACTTTCTTTGGTTGAAAACCCAGAAAAAAGGTTTTGTTCAGGAAAATCTAGTTTTTGACTTTCTGCGGGCTGGAAATCAGTTTAAGAGCATAACAAATAGATGTTGCTGCTTTGAGGCAGTAAAGTGATGAAAGCATCAGGTATTCATGCAAATATCATCAAACTTGTAAGAATTGTGTCTTAAGACAATTTCTTTGGTTGAAAACCCAGAAAAAAGGTTTTGTTCAGGAAAATCTACTTTTTGACTCCCAGCTGAGCTGAAAATCAGTTTAAGAGCATAAAAACAAGATGTTGCTGCTTTGAGGCAGTAAAGTGATGAAAGCATCAGGTATTCATGCAAATGTCATCAAACTTGTAAGAATTGTGTCCTAAGACACTTTCTTTGTTGACAACCCAGAAAAAAGTTTTTGTTTAGTAGAATCCACGTTTGGTCTGTGCGGGCTGAAAATCAGTTTAAGAGCATTAAAACAAGATGTTGCTGCTTTGAGGCAGTAAAGTGATGAAATCATCAGGTATTCATGCAAATGTCATTAAACTTGTAAGTAAAATTGTGTCCTAAGACACTTTCTTTGGTTCAAAACCCAGAAAAAAGGTTTTGTTCAGGAAAATCTAGTTTTTGACTTTCTGCGGGCTGGAAATCAGTTTAAGAGCATAACAAATAGATGTTGCTGCTTTGAGGCAGTAAAGTGATGAAAGCATCAGGTATTCATGCAAATGTCATCAAACTTGTAAGAATTGTGTCCTAAGACACTTTCTTTGGTTGAAAACCAGAAAAAAGGTTTTGTTTAGGAAAATCTACTTTTGGACTTTCTGCGCGCTGGAAATCAGTTTAAGAGCATAAAAAATAGATGTTGCTGCTTTGAGGCAGTAAAGTGATGAAAGCATCAGGTATTCATGCAAATGTCATCAAACTTGTAAGAATTGTGTCCTAAGACACTTTCTTTGTTTGAAAACCCAGAAAAAAGGTTTTGTTTAGGAAAATCTACTTTTGGACTTTCTGCGCGCTGGAAATCAGTTTAAGAGCATAACAAATAGATGTTGCTGCTTTGAGGCAGTAAAGTGATGAAAGCATCAGGTGTTCATGCAAATATAATCAAACTTGTAAGAATTGTGTCCTAAGACACTTTCTTTGGTTGAAAACCCAGAAAAAAGGTTTTGTTTAGGAAAATCTAGTTTTTGACTTTCTGCGGGCTGGAAATCAGTTTAAGAGCATAACAAATAGATGTTGCTGCTTTGACGCAGTAAAGTGATGAAAGCATCAGGTATTCATGCAAATATCATCAAACTTGTAAACATTGTGTCCTAAGACACATTCTTTGGTTAAAAACCCAGAAAAAAGGTTTTGTTTAGGAAAATCTACTTTTTGACTCCTCAGTTTAAGAGCATAAAAACAAGATGTTGCTGCTTTGAGGCAGTAAAGTGATGAAAGCATCAGATATTCATGCAAATATCATCAAACTTGTAAGAATTGTGTCCTAAGACACTTTCTTTGGTTGAAAACCCAGAAAAAAGGTTTTGTTTAGGAAAATCTACTTTTTGACTCCCAGCGAGCTGAAAATCAGTTTAAGAGCATAAAAACAAGATGTTGCTGCTTTGAGGCAGTAAAGTGATGAAAGCATCAGGTATTCATGCAAATGTCATCAAACTTGTAAGAATTGTGTCCTAAGACACTTTCTTTGTTTGAAAACCCAGAAAAAAGGTTTTGTTTAGGAAAATCTACTTTTTGACTCCCAGCGAGCTGAAAATCAGTTTAAGAGCATAAAAACAAGATGTTGCTGCTTTGAGGCAGTAAAGTGATGAAAGCATCAGGTGTTCATGCAAATATCATCAAACTTGTAAGAATTGTGTCCTAAGACACTTTCTTTGGTTGAAAACCCAGAAAAAAGGTTTTGTTCAGGAAAATCTAGTTTTTGACTTTCTGCGGGCTGGAAATCATTTTAAGAGCATAACAAATAGATGTTGCTGCTTTGAGGCAGTAAAGTGATGAAAGCATCAGGTATTCATGCAAATGTCATCAAACTTGTAAGAATTGTGTCCTAAGACACTTTCTTTGGTTGAAAACCCAGAAAAAAGGTTTTGTTTAGAAAAATCAACTTTTGGACTTTCTGCGCGCTGGAAATCAGTTTAAGAGCATAAAAAATAGATGTTGCTGCTTTGAGGCAGTAAAGTGATGAAAGCATCAGGTATTCATGCAAATGTCATCAAACTTGTAAGAATTGTGTCCTAAGACACTTTCTTTGTTTGAAAACCCAGAAAAAAGGTTTTGTTTAGGAAAATCTACTTTTTGACTCCCAGCGAGCTGAAAATCAGTTTAAGAGCATAAAAACAAGATGTTGCTGCTTGGAGGCAGTAAAGTGATGAAAGCATCAGGTATTCATGCAAATGTCATTAAACTTGTAAGAATTGTGTCCTAAGACACTTTCTTTGTTGAAAACCAGAAAAAAAGGTTTTGTTTAGAAAAATCCACTTTTGGACTTTCTGCGCGCTGGAAATCAGTTTAAGAGCATAAAAAATAGATGTTGCTGCTTTGAGGCAGTAAAGTGATGAAAGCATCAGGTATTCATGCAAATGTCATCAAACTTGTAAGAATTGTGTCCTAAGACACTTTCTTTGTTTGAAAACCCAGAAAAAAGGTTTTGTTTAGGAAAATCTACTTTTTGACTCCCAGCGAGCTGAAAATCAGTTTAAGAGCATAAAAACAAGATGTTGCTGCTTTGAGGCAGTAAAGTGATGAAAGCATCAGGTGTTCATGCAAATTTCATCAAACTTGTAAGAATTGTGTCCTAAGACACTTTCTTTGGTTGAAAACCCAGAAAAAAGGTTTTGTTTAGGAAAATCTACTTTTTGACTCCCAGCGAGCTGAAAATCAGTTTAAGAGCATAAAAACAAGATGTTGCTGCTTGGAGGCAGTAAAGTGATGAAAGCATCAGGTATTCATGCAAATGTCATTAAACTTGTAAGAATTGTGTCCTAAGACACTTTCTTTGGTTGAAAACCCAGAAAAAAGGTTTTGTTTAGTAAAATCCACTTTTGGACTTTCTGCGCGCTGGAAATCAGTTTAAGAGCATAACAAATAGATGTTGCTGCTTTGAGGCAGTAAAGTGATGAAATCATCAGGTATTCATGCAAATGACATTAAACTTGTAAGAATTGTGTCCTAAGACACTTTCTTTGGTTGAAAACCCAGAAAAAAGGTTTTGTTTAGGAAAATCTACTTTTTGAATCCCAGCGAGCTGAAAATCAGTTTAAGAGCATAAAAACAAGATGTTGCTGCTTTGAGGCAGTAAAGTGATGAAATCATCAGGTATTCATGCAAATGACATTAAACTTGTAAGAATTGTGTCCTAAGACACTTTCTTTGGTTGAAAACCCAGAAAAAAGGTTTTGTTTAGTAAAATCCACTTTTGGACTTTCTGCGGGCTGGAAATCAGTTTAAGAGCATGAAAACAAGATGTTGCTGCTTTGAGGCAGTAAAGTGATGAAATCATCAGGTATTCATGCAAATGACATTAAACTTGTAAGAATTGTGTCCTAAGACACTTTCTTTGGTTGAAAACCCAGAAAAAAGGTTTTGTTTAGGAAAATCTACTTTTTGACTCCCAGCGAGCTGAAAATCAGTTTAAGAGCATAAAAACAAGATGTTGCTGCTTTGAGGCAGTAAAGTGATGAAAGCATCAGGTGTTCATGCAAATATCATCAAACTTGTAAGAATTGTGTCCTAAGACACTTTCTTTGGTTGAAAACCCAGAAAAAAGGTTTTGTTTAGGAAAATCTACTTTTTGACTCCCAGCGAGCTGAAAATCAGTTTAAGAGCATAAAAACAAGATGTTGCTGCTTGGAGGCAGTAAAGTGATGAAAGCATCAGGTATTCATGCAAATGTCATTAAACTTGTAAGAATTGTGTCCTAAGACACTTTCTTTGGTTGAAAACCCAGAAAAAAGGTTTTGTTTAGTAAAATCTACTTTTTGACTCCCAGCGAGCTGAAAATCAGTTTAAGAGCATAAAAACAAGATGTTGCTGCTTTGAGGCAGTAAAGTGATGAAAGCATCAGGTGTTCATGCAAATATCATCAAACTTGTAAGAATTGTGTCCTAAGACACTTTCTTTGGTTGAAAACCCAGAAAAAAGGTTTTGTTCAGGAAAATCTAGTTTTTGACTTTCTGCGGGCTGGAAATCAGTTTAAGAGCATAACAAATAGATGTTGCTGCTTTGACGCAGTAAAGTGATGAAAGCATCAGGTATTCATGCAAATGTCATCAAACTTGTAAACATTGTGTCCTAAGACACATTCTTTGGTTAAAACCCAGAAAAAGGTTTTGTTTAGGAAAATCTACTTTTGACTCCCAGTTTAAGAGCATAAAAACAAGATGTTGCTGCTTTGAGGCAGTAAAGTGATGAAAGCATCAGATATTCATGCAAATATCATCAAACTTGTAAGAATTGTGTCCTAAGACACTTTCTTTGGTTGAAAACCCAGAAAAAAGGTTTTGTTTAGGAAAATCTACTTTTTGACTCCCAGCGAGCTGAAAATCAGTTTAAGAGCATACAAACAAGATGTTGCTGCTTTGAGGCAGTAAAGTGATGAAAGCATCAGGTGTTCATGCAAATATCATCAAACTTGTAAGAATTGTGTCCTAAGACACTTTCTTTGGTTGAAAACCCAGAAAAAAGGTTTTGTTTAGTAAAATCTACTTTTTGACTCCCAGCGAGCTGAAAATCAGTTTAAGAGCATACAAACAAGATGTTGCTGCTTTGAGGCAGTAAAGTGATGAAAGCATCAGATATTCATGCAAATATCATCAAACTTGTAAGAATTGTGTCCTAAGACACTTTCTTTGGTTGAAAACCCAGAAAAAAGGTTTTGTTTAGTAAAATCCACTTTTGGACTTTCTGCGGGCTGGAAATCAGTTTAAGAGCATACAAAATAGATGTTGCTGCTTTGAGGCAGTAAAGTGATGAAAGCATCAGATATTCATGCAAATATCATCAAACTTGTAAGAATTGTGTCCTAAGACACTTTCTTTGGTTGAAAACCCAGAAAAAAGGTTTTGTTTAGGAAAATCTACTTTTTGACTCCCAGCGAGCTGAAAATCAGTTTAAGAGCATAAAACAAGATGTTGCTGCTTTGAGGCAGTAAAGTGATGAAAGCATCAGGTGTTCATGCAAATATCATCAAACTTGTAAGAATTGTGTCCTAAGACACTTTCTTTGGTTGAAAACCCAGAAAAAAGGTTTTGTTCAGGAAAATCTAGTTTTTGACTCCCAGCGAGCTGAAAATCAGTTTAAGAGCATAAAAACAAGATGTTGCTGCTTTGAGGCAGTAAAGTGATGAAATCATCAGGTATTCATGCAAATGTCATTAAACTTGTAAACATTGTGTCCTAAGACACTTTCTTTGGTTGAAAACCCAGAAAAAAAGGTTTTGTTTAGTAAAATCCACTTTTGGACTTTCTGCGGGCTGGAAATCAGTTTAAGAGCATAAAACAAGATGTTGCTGCATTGAGGCAGTAAAGTGATGAAAGCATCAGGTGTTCATGCAAATATCATCAAACTTGTAAGAATTGTGTCCTAAGACACTTTCTTTGGTTGAAAACCCAGAAAAAAGGTTTTGTTCAGGAAAATCTAGTTTTTGACTCGAAGCGAGCTGAAAATCAGTTTAAGAGCATAAAAACAAGATGTTGCTGCTTTGAGGCAGTAAAGTGATGAAATCATCAGGTATTCATGCAAATGTCATTAAACTTGTAAACATTGTGTCCTAAGACACTTTCTTTGTTGAAAACCAGAAAAAAGGTTTTGTTTAGTAAAATCACTTTTGACTTTCTGCGGGCTGGAAATCAGTTTAATAGCATAAAAAATAGATGTTGCTGCTTTGAGGCAGTAAAGTGATGAAAGCATCAGGTGTTCATGCAAATATCATCAAACTTGTAAGAATTGTGTCCTAAGACACTTTCTTTGGTTGAAAACCCAGAAAAAAGGTTTTGTTCAGGAAAATCTATTTTGACTCCCAGCGAGCTGAAAATCAGTTTAAGAGCATAAAAACAAGATGTTGCTGCATTGAGGCAGTAAAGTGATGAAAGCATCAGGTGTTCATGCAAATATCATCAAACTTGTAAGAATTGTGTCCTAAGACACTTTCTTTGGTTGAAAACCAAGAAAAAAGGTTTTGTTTAGTAAAATCTACTTTTTGACTCCCAGCGAGCTGAAAATCAGTTTAAGAGCATAAAAACAAGATGTTGCTGCATTGAGGCAGTAAAGTGATGAAAGCATCAGGTGTTCATGCAAATATCATCAAACTTGTAAGAATTGTGTCCTAAGACACTTTCTTTGGTTGAAAACCCAGAAAAAAGGTTTTGTTTAGTAAAATATACTTTTTGACTCCCAGCGAGCTGAAAATCAGTTTAAGAGCATAAAAACAAGATGTTGCTGCTTTGAGGCAGTAAAGTGATGAAAGCATCAGGTGTTCATGCAAATATCATCAAACTTGTAAGAATTGTGTCCTAAGACACTTTCTTTGGTTGAAAACCCAGAAAAAAGGTTTTGTTCAGGAAAATCTATTTTTTGACTCCCAGCGAGCTGAAAATCAGTTTAAGAGCATAAAAACAAGATGTTGCTGCATTGAGGCAGTAAAGTGATGAAAGCATCAGGTGTTCATGCAAATATCATCAAACTTGTAAGAATTGTGTCCTAAGACACTTTCTTTGGTTGAAAACCCAGAAAAAAGGTTTTGTTTAGTAAAATCTACTTTTTGACTCCCAGCGAGCTGAAAATCAGTTTAAGAGCATAAAAACAAGATGTTGCTGCTTTGAGGCAGTAAAGTGATGAAAACATCAGGTGTTCATGCAAATATCATCAAACTTGTAAGAATTGTGTCCTAAGACACTTTCTTTGGTTGAAAACCCAGAAAAAAGGTTTTGTTCAGAAATCCTAGTTTTTGACTCCCAGCGAGCTGAAAATCAGTTTAAGAGCATAAAAACAAGATGTTGCTGCTTTGAGGCAGTAAAGTGATGAAATCATCAGGTATTCATGCAAATGTCATTAAACTTGTAAACATTGTGTCCTAAGACACTTTCTTTGGTTGAAAACCAGAAAAAAAAGGTTTTGTTTAGTAAAATCCACTTTTGGANTTTCTGCGGGCTGGAAATCAGTTTAATAGCATAAAAATAGATGTTGCTGCTTTGAGGCAGTAAAGTGATGAAAGCATCAGGTGTTCATGCAAATATCATCAAACTTGTAAGAATTGTGTCCTAAGACACTTTCTTTGGTTGAAAACCCAGAAAAAAGGTTTTGTTCAGGAAAATCTACTTTTTGACTCCCAGCGAGCTGAAAATCAGTTTAAGAGCATAAAAACAAGATGTTGCTGCATTGAGGCAGTAAAGTGATGAAAGCATCAGGTGTTCATGCAAATATCATCAAACTTGTAAGAATTGTGTCCTAAGACACTTTCTTTGGTTGAAAACCCAGAAAAAAGGTTTTGTTTAGTAAAATCTACTTTTTGACTCCCAGCGAGCTGAAAATCAGTTTAAGAGCATAAAAACAAGATGTTGCTGCTTTGAGGCAGTAAAGTGATGAAAGCATCAGGTGTTCATGCAAATATCATCAAACTTGTAGAATTGTGTCCTAAGACACTTTCTTTGTTGAAAACCAGAAAAAAGGTTTTGTTCAGGAAAATCTACTTTTTGACTCCGAGCTGAAAATCAGTTTAAGAGCATAAAAACAAGATGTTGCTGCATTGAGGCAGTAAAGTGATGAAAGCATCAGGTGTTCATGCAAATATCATCAAACTTGTAAGAATTGTGTCCTAAGACACTTTCTTTGGTTGAAAACCCAGAAAAAGGTTTTGTTTAGTAAAATCTACTTTTTGACTCCCAGCGAGCTGAAAATCAGTTTAAGAGCATAAAAACAAGATGTTGCTGCATTGAGGCAGTAAAGTGATGAAAGCATCAGGTGTTCATGCAAATATCATCAAACTTGTAAGAATTGTGTCCTAAGACACTTTCTTTGGTTGAAAACCCAGAAAAAAAGGTTTTGTTTAGTAAAATCTACTTTTTGACTCCCAGCGAGCTGAAAATCAGTTTAAGAGCATAAAAACAAGATGTTGCTGCTTTGAGGCAGTAAAGTGATGAAAGCATCAGGTGTTCATGCAAATATCATCAAACTTGTAAGAATTGTGTCCTAAGACACTTTCTTTGGTTGAAAACCCAGAAAAAAGGTTTTGTTCAGGAAAATCTAGTTTTTGACTCCCAGCGAGCTGAAAATCAGTTTAAGAGCATAAAACAAGATGTTGCTGCATTGAGGCAGTAAAGTGATGAAAGCATCAGGTGTTCATGCAAATATCATCAAACTTGTAAGAATTGTGTCCTAAGACACTTTCTTTGGTTGAAAACCCAGAAAAAAGGTTTTGTTTAGGAAAATCTAGTTTTTGACTCCCAGCGAGTTGAAAATCAGTTTAAGAGCATAAAAACAAGATGTTGCTGCATTGAGGCAGTAAAGTGATGAAAGCATCAGGTGTTCATGCAAATATCATCAAACTTGTAAGAATTGTGTCCTAAGACACTTTCTTTGGTTGAAAACCCAGAAAAAAGGTTTTGTTTAGTAAAATCCACTTTTGGACTTTCTGCGGGCTTGAAATCAGTTTAATAGCATAAAAAATAGATGTTGCTGCTTTGAGGCAGTAAAGTGATGAAAGCATCAGGTGTTCATGCAAATATCATCAAACTTGTAAGAATTGTGTCCTAAGACACTTTTGGTTGAAAACCAGAAAAAAAGGTTTTGTTTAGTAAAATCTACTTTTTGACTCCCAGCGAGCTGAAAATCAGTTTAAGAGCATAAAAACAAGATGTTGCTGCTTTGAGGCAGTAAAGTGATGAAAGCATCAGGTGTTCATGCAAATATCATCAAACTTGTAAGAATTGTGTCCTAAGACACTTTCTTTGGTTGAAAACCCAGAAAAAAGGTTTTGTTCAGGAAATTCTAGTTTTTGACTCCCAGCGAGCTGAAAATCAGTTTAAGAGCATAAAAACAAGATGTTGCTGCTTTGAGGCAGTAAAGTGATGAAATCATCAGGTGTTCATGCAAATATCATCAAACTTGTAAGAATTGTGTCTAAGACACTTTCTTTGGTTGAAAACCCAGAAAAAAGGTTTTGTTCAGGAAAATCTAGTTTTTGACTCCCAGCGAGTTGAAAATCAGTTTAAGAGCATAAAAACAAGATGTTGCTGCATTGAGGCAGTAAAGTGATGAAAGCATCAGGTGTTCATGCAAATATCATCAAACTTGTAAGAATTGTGTCCTAAGACACTTTCTTTGGTTGAAAACCCAGAAAAAAGGTTTTGTTCAGGAAAATCTACTTTTTGAATCCCAGTGAGCTGAAAATCAGTTTAAGAGCATAAAAACAAGATGTTGCTGCTTTGAGGCAGTAAAGTGATGAAAGCATCAGGTGTTCATGCAAATATCATCAAACTTGTAGAATTGTGTCCTAAGACACTTTCTTTGTTGAAAACCCAGAAAAAAGGTTTTGTTCAGGAAAATCTAGTTTATGACTCCCAGCGAGTTGAAAATCAGTTTAAGAGCATAAACACAAGATGTTGCTGCATTGAGGCAGTAAAGTGATGAAAGCATCAGGTGTTCATGCAAATATCATCAAACTTGTAAGAATTGTGTCCTAAGACACTTTCTTTGGTTGAAAACCCAGAAAAAAGGTTTTGTTCAGGAAAATCTACTTTTTGAATCCCAGTGAGCTGAAAATCAGTTTAAGAGCATAAAAACAAGATGTTGCTGCTTTGAGGCAGTAAAGTGATGAAAGCATCAGGTGTTCATGCAAATATCATCAAACTTGTAAGAATTGTGTCCTAAGACACTTTCTTTGGTTGAAAACCCAGAAAAAAGGTTTTGTTCAGGAAAATCTAGTTTTTGACTCCCAGCGAGCTGAAAATCAGTTTAAGAGCATAAAAACAAGATGTTGCTGCTTTGAGGCAGTAAAGTGATGAAAGCATCAGGTGTTCATGCAAATATCATCAAACTTGTAAGAATTGTGTCCTAAGACACTTTCTTTGGTTGAAAACCCAGAAAAAGGTTTTGTTTAGTAAAATCCACTTTTGGACTTTCTGCGGGCTGGAAATCAGTTTAAGAGCATGAAAACAAGATGTTGCTGCTTTGAGGCAGTAAAGTGATGAAAGCATCAGGTGTTCATGCAAATATCATCAAACTTGTAAGAATTGTGTCCTAAGACACTTTCTTTGGTTGAAAATCCTGAAAAAAGTTTTTGTTTAGTAGAATCCACGTTTGGTCTGTGCGGGCTGAAAATCAGTTTAAGAGCATTAAAACAAGATGTTGCTGCTTTGAGGCAGTAAAGTGATGAAAGCATCAGGTGTTCATGCAAATATCATCAAACTTGTAAGAATTGTGTCCTAAGACACTTTATTTGGTTGAAAACCCAGAAAAAAGGTTTTGTTTAGTAAAATATACTTTTTGACTCCCAGCGAGCTGAAAATCAGTTTAAGAGCATAAAAACAAGATGTTGCTGCTTTGAGGCAGTAAAGTGATGAAATCATCAGGTGTTCATGCAAATATCATCAAACTTGTAAGAATTGTGTCCTAAGACACTTTCTTTGGTTGAAAACCCAGAAAAAAGGTTTTGTTCAGGAAAATCTAGTTTTTGACTCCCAGCGAGCTGAAAATCAGTTTAAGAGCATAAAAACAAGATGTTGCTGCATTGAGGCAGTAAAGTGATGAAAGCATCAGGTGTTCATGCAAATATCATCAAACTTGTAAGAATTGTGTCCTAAGACACTTTCTTTGGTTGAAAACCCAGAAAAAAGGTTTTGTTTAGTAAAATCTACTTTTTGACTCCCAGCGAGCTGAAAATCAGTTTAAGAGCATAACAAATAGATGTTGCTGCTTTGACGCAGTAAAGTGATGAAAGCATCAGGTATTCATGCAAATGTCATTAAACTTGTAAGAATTGTGTCTAAGACACTTTCTTTGGTTGAAAACCCAGAAAAAAGGTTTTGTTCAGGAAAATCTAGTTTTTGACTCCCAGCGAGTTGAAAATCAGTTTAAGAGCATAAAAACAAGATGTTGCTGCATTGAGGCAGTAAAGTGATGAAAGCATCAGGTGTTCATGCAAATATCATCAAACTTGTAAGAATTGTGTCCTAAGACACTTTCTTTGGTTGAAAACCCAGAAAAAAGGTTTTGTTCAGGAAAATCTACTTTTTGAATCCCAGTGAGCTGAAAATCAGTTTAAGAGCATAAAAACAAGATGTTGCTGCTTTGAGGCAGTAAAGTGATGAAAGCATCAGGTGTTCATGCAAATATCATCAAACTTGTAAGAATTGTGTCCTAAGACACTTTCTTTGGTTGAAAACCCAGAAAAAAGGTTTTGTTTAGTAAAATCCACTTTTGGACTTTCTGCGGGCTGGAAATCAGTTTAAGAGCATAAAAAATAGATGTTGCTGCTTTGAGGCAGTAAAGTGATGAAAGCATCAGGTGTTCATGCAAATATCATCAAACTTGTAAGAATTGTGTCCTAAGACACTTTCTTTGGTTGAAAACCCAGAAAAAGGTTTTGTTTAGAAAATCTACTTTTTGAATCCCAGCGAGCTGAAAATCAGTTTAAGAGCATAAAAAAAGATGTTGCTGCTTTGAGGCAGTAAAGTGATGAAATCATCAGGTATTCATGCAAATGACATTAAACTTGTAAGAATTGTGTCCTAAGACACTTTCTTTGGTTGAAAACCCAGAAAAAAGGTTTTGTTTAGAAAAATCCACTTTTGGTCTCTCCGCGGACTGGAAATCAGTTTAAGAGCATAACAAATAGATGTTGCTGCTTTGAGGCAGTAAAGTGATGAAAGCATCAGG
>JAYMGU010000307.1:0-10134 GCA_036178185.1 Liparis tanakae
TAAGACACTTTCTTTGGTTGAAAACCCAGAAAAAAGGTTTTGTTCAGGAAAATCTAGTTTTTGACTCCCGCGAGCTGAAAAATCAGTTTAAGAGCATAAGAACAAGATGTTGCTGCATTGAGGCAGTAAAGTGATGAAAGCATCAGGTGTTCATGCAAATATCATCAAACTTGTAAGAATTGTGTCCTAAGACACTTTCTTTGGTTGAAAACCAAGAAAAAAGGTTTTGTTTAGAAAAATCCACTTTTGGACTTTCTGCGGGCTGGAAATCAGTTTAAGAGCATAAAAAATAGATGTTGCTGCTTTGAGGCAGTAAAGTGATGAAATCATCAGGTGTTCATGCAAATATCATCAAACTTGTAAGAATTGTGTCCTAAGAAACTTTCTTTGGTTGAAAACCCAGAAAAAAGGTTTTGTTTAGTGAAATCCACTTTTTGACTCCCAGCGAGCTGGAAATCAGTTTAAGAGCATAACAAATAGATGTTGCTGCTTTGAGGAAGTAAAGTGATGAAAGCATCAGATATTCATGCAAATGTCATCTAACTTGTAAGAATTGTGTCCTAAGACACTTTCTTTGGTTGAAAACCCAGGAAAAAAGGTTTTGTTCAGGAAAATCTAGTTTTTGACTCCCAGCGAGCTGAAAATCAGTTTAAGAGCATAAAAACAAGATGTTGCTGCATTGAGGCAGTAAAGTGATGAAAGCATCAGGTGTTCATGCAAATATCATCAAACTTGTAAGAATTGTGTCCTAAGACATTTTCTTTGGTTGAAAACCCAGAAAAAATGTTTTGTTTAGTAAAATCCACTTTTGGACTTTCTGCGGGCTTGAAATCAGTTTAAGAGCATAAAAAATAGATGTTGCTGCTTTGAGGCAGTAAAGTGATGAAAGCATCAGGTGTTCATGCAAATATCATCAAACTTGTAAGAATTGTGTCCTAAGACACTTTCTTTGGTTGAAAACCCAGAAAAAAGGTTTTGTTCAGGAAAATCTAGTTGTTGACTCCCAGCGAGCTGAAAATCAGTTTAAGAGCATAAAAACAAGATGTTGCTGCATTGAGGCAGTAAAGTGATGAAAGCATCAGGTGTTCATGCAAATATCATCAAACTTGTAAGAATTGTGTCCTAAGACACTTTCTTTGGTTGAAAACAAAGAAAAAAGGTTTTGTTTAGAAAAATCCACTTTTGGACTTTCTGCAGGCTGGAAATCAGTTTAAGAGCATAAAAAATAGATGTTGCTGCTTTGAGGCAGTAAAGTGATGAAATCATCAGGTATTCATGCAAATATCATCAAACTTGTAAGAATTGTGTCCTAAGACACTTTCTGTGGTTGAAAACCCAGAAAAAAGGTTTTGTTTAGAAAAATCCACTTTTGGACTTTCTGCAGGCTGGAAATCAGTTTAAGAGCATAAAAAATAGATGTTGCTGCTTTGAGGCAGTAAAGTGATGAAATCATCAGGTATTCATGCAAATATCATCAAACTTGTAAGAATTGTGTCCTAAGACACTTTCTGTGGTTGAAAACCCAGAAAAAAGGTTTTGTTTAGTAAAATCCACTTTTGGACTTTCTGCGGGCTGGAAATCAGTTTAAGAGCATAAAAACAAGATGTTGCTGCATTGAGGCAGTAAAGTGATGAAAGCATCAGGTGTTCATGCAAATATCATCAAACTTGTAAGAATTGTGTCCTTAGACACTTTCTTTGGTTGAAAACCCAGAAAAAAGGTTTTGTTCAGGAAAATCTAGTTTTTGACTCCCAGCGAGCTAAAAATCAGTTAAAGAGCATAAGAACAAGATGTTGCTGCATTGAGGCAGTAAAGTGATGAAAGCATCAGGTGTTCATGCAAATATCATCAAACTTGTAAGAATTGTGTCCTAAGACACATTCTTTGTTTGAAAACCCAGAAAAAAGATTTTGTTTAGTAAAATCCACTTTTGGACTTTCTGCGGGCTGGAAATCAGTTTAAGAGCATAAAAAATAGATGTTGCTGCTTTGAGGCAGTAAAGTGATGAAAGCATCAGATATTCATGCAAATGTCATCTAACTTGTAAGAATTGTGTCCTAAGACACTTTCTTTGGTTGAAAACCCAGAAAAAAATGTTTTGTTTAGTAAAATCCACTTTTGGACTTTCTGCGGGCTGGAAATCAGTTTAAGAGCATAACAACAAGATGTTGCTGCATTGAGGCAGAAAAGTAATGAAAGCATCAGGTGTTCATGCAAATATCATCAAACTTGTAAGAATTGTGTCCTAAGACACATTCTTTGGTTGAAAACCCAGAAAAAAGATTTTGTTTAGTAAAATCCACTTTTGGACTTTCTGCGGGCTGGAAATCAGTTTAAGAGCATAAAAAATAGATGTTGCTGCTTTGAGGCAGTAAAGTGATGAAAGCATCAGATATTCATGCAAATGTCATCTAACTTGTAAGAATTGTGTCCTAAGACACTTTCTTTGGTTGAAAACCCAGAAAAAAATGTTTTGTTTAGTAAAATCCACTTTTGGACTTTCTGCGGGCTGGAAATCAGTTTAAGAGCATAACAACAAGATGTTGCTGCATTGAGGCAGAAAAGTAATGAAAGCATCAGGTGTTCATGCAAATATCATCAAACTTGTAAGAATTGTGTCCTAAGACACTTTCTGTGGTTGAAAACCCAGAAAAAAGGTTTTGTTTAGTAAAATCCACTTTTGGACTTTCTGCGGGCTGGAAATCAGTTTAAGAGCATAAAAAATAGATGTTGCTGCTTTGAGGCAGTAAAGTGATGAAAGCATCAGGTATTCATGCAAATGTCATCAAACTTGTAAGAATTGTGTCCTAAGACACTTTCTTTGGTTGAAAACCCAGACAAAAATGTTTTGTTTAGTAAAATCCACTTTTGGACTTTCTGCGGGCTGGAAATCAGTTTAAGAGCATAAAAACAAGATGTTGCTGCTTTGAGGCAGTAAAGTGATGAAAGCATCAGGTATTCATGCAAATGTCATTAAACTTGTAAGAATTGTGTCCTAAGACACTTTCTTTGGTTGAAAACCCAGAAAAAAGGTTTTGTTCAGGAAAATCTAGTTTTTGACTCCCAGCGAGCTGAAAATCAGTTTAAGAGCATAAAAACAAGATGTTGCTGCATTGAGGCAGTAAAGTGATGAAAGCATCAGGTGTTCATGCAAATATCATCAAACTTGTAAGAATTGTGTCCTAAGACACTTTCTGTGGTTGAAAACCCAGAAAAAAGGTTTTGTTTAGTAAAATCACTTTTGGACTTTCTGCGGGCTGGAAATCAGTTTAAGAGCATAAAAACAAGATGTTGCTGCTTTGAGGCAGTAAAGTGATGAAATCATCAGGTATTCATGCAAATGTCATTAAACTTGTAAGAATTGTGTCCTAAGACACTTTCTTTGGTTGAAAACCCAGGAAAAAAGGTTTTGTTCAGGAAAATCTACTTTTTGACTCCCAGCGAGCTGGAAATCAGTTTAAGAGCATAAAACAAGATGTTGCTGCATTGAGGCAGTAAAGTGATGAAATCATCAGGTGTTCATGCAAATATCATCAAACTTGTAAGAATTGTGTCCTAAGACACTTTCTTTGGTTGAAAACCCAGAAAAAAGGTTTTGTTCAGGAAAATCTAGTTATTGACTCCCAGCGAGCTGAAAATCAGTTTAAGAGCATAAAAACAAGATGTTGCTGCATTGAGGCAGTAAAGTGATGAAAGCATCAGGTGTTCATGCAAATATCATCAAACTTGTAAGAATTGTGTCCTAAGAAACTTTCTTTGGTTGAAAACCCAGAAAAAAGGTTTTGTTTAGTGAAATCCACTTTTGGACTTTCTGCGGGCTGGAAATCAGTTTAAGAGCATAAAAAATAGATGTTGCTGCTTTGAGGCAGTAAAGTGATGAAAGCATCAGGTGTTCATGCAAATATCATCAAACTTGTAAGAATTGTGTCCTAAGACACTTTCTGTGGTTGAAAACCCAGAAAAAGGTTTTGTTTAGTGAAATCCACTTTTGGACTTTCTGCCGGCTGGAAATCAGTTTAAGAGCATAAAAACAAGATGTTGCTGCTTTGAGGCAGTAAAGTGATGAAAGCATCAGGTGTTCATGCAAATATCATCAAACTTGTAAGAATTGTGTCCTAAGACACTTTCTTTGGTTGAAAACCCAGAAAAAAGGTTTTGTTCAGGAAAATCTAGTTTTTGACTCCCAGCGAGCTGAACATCAGTTTAAGAGCATAAAAACAAGATGTTGCTGCATTGAGGCAGTAAAGTGATGAAAGCATCAGGTGTTCATGCAAATATCATCAAACTTGTAAGAATTGTGTCCTAAGACATTTTCTTTGGTTGAAAACCCAGAAAAAAGGTTTTGTTTAGTAAAATCCACTTTTGGACTTTCTGCGGGCTGGAAATCAGTTTAAGAGCATAAAAAATAGATGTTGCTGCTTTGAGGCAGTAAAGTGATGAAAGCATCAGGTGTTCATGCAAATATCATCAAACTTGTAAGAATTGTGTCCTAAGACACTTTCTTTGGTTGAAAACCCAGAAAAAAGGTTTTGTTCAGGAAAATCTAGTTATTGACTCCCAGCGAGCTGAAAATCAGTTTAAGAGCATAAAAACAAGATGTTGCTGCATTGAGGCAGTAAAGTGATGAAAGCATCAGGTGTTCATGCAAATATCATCAAACTTGTAAGAATTGTGTCCTAAGAAACTTTCTTTGGTTGAAAACCCAGAAAAAAGGTTTTGTTTAGTGAAATCCACTTTTGGACTTTCTGCGGGCTGGAAATCAGTTTAAGAGCATAAAAAATAGATGTTGCTGCTTTGAGGCAGTAAAGTGATGAAAGCATCAGGTGTTCATGCAAATATCATCAAACTTGTAAGAATTGTGTCCTAAGACACTTTCTTTGGTTGAAAACCCAGAAAAAAGGTTTTGTTTAGTAAAATCCACTTTTGGACTTTCTGAGGGCTGGAAATCAGTTTAAGAGCATAAAAAATAGATGTTGCTGCTTTGAGGCAGTAAAGTGATGAAATCATCAGGTATTCATGCAAATGTCATTAAACTTGTAAACATTGTGTCCTAAGACACTTTCTTTGGTTGAAAACCCAGAAAAAAGGTTTTGTTTAGTAAAATCCACTTTTGGACTTTCTGCGGGCTGGAAATCAGTTTAAGAGCATAAAAAATAGATGTTGCTGCTTTGAGGCAGTAAAGTGATGAAAGCATCAGGTGTTCATGCAAATATCATCAAACTTGTAAGAATTGTGTCCTAAGACACTTTCTTTGGTTGAAAACCCAGAAAAAAGGTTTTGTTCAGGAAAATCTAGTTTTTGGACTCCCAGCGAGCTGAAAATCAGTTTAACACCATAAAATCAAGATGTTGCTGCATTGAGGCAGTAAAGTGATGAAAGCATCAGGTGTTCATGCAAATATCATCAAACTTGTAAGAATTGTGTCCTAAGACACTTTCTGTGGTTGAAAACCAGAAAAAAGGTTTTGTTTAGTAAAATCCACTTTTGGACTTTCTGCGGCTGGAAATCAGTTTAAGAGCATAAAAATAGATGTTGCTGCTTTGAGGCAGTAAAGTGATGAAAGCATCAGGTGTTCATGCAAATATCATCAAACTTGTAAGAATTGTGTCCTAAGACACTTTCTTGGTTGAAAAATCCAGAAAAAAGGTTTTGTTCAGGAAAATCTAGTTTTTGACTCCCAGCGAGCTGAAAATCAGTTTAAGAGCATAAAACAAGATGTTGCTGCTTTGAGGCAGTAAAGTGATGAAATCATCAGGTGTTCATGCAAATATCATCAAACTTGTAAGAATTGTGTCCTAAGAAACTTTCTTTGGTTGAAAACCCAGAAAAAAGGTTTTGTTTAGTGAAATCCACTTTTGGACTTTCTGCGGGCTGTAAATCAGTTTAAGAGCATAAAAACAAGATGTTGCTGCTTTGAGGCAGTAAAGTGATGAAAGCATCAGGTGTTCATGCAAATATCATCAAACTTGTAAGAATTGTGTCCTAAGACACTTTCTTTGGTTGAAAACCCAGAAAAAAGGTTTTGTTCAGGAAAATCTAGTTTTTGACTCCCAGCGAGCTGAAAATCAGTTTAAGAGCATAAAACAAGATGTTGCTGCTTTGAGGCAGTAAAGTGATGAAATCATCAGGTGTTCATGCAAATATCATCAAACTTGTAAGAATTGTGTCCTAAGAAACTTTCTTTGGTTGAAAACCCAGAAAAAAGGTTTTGTTTAGTGAAATCCACTTTTGGACTTTCTGCGGGCTGGAAATCAGTTTAAGAGCATAACAAATAGATGTTGCTGCTTTGAGGAAGTAAAGTGATGAAAGCATCAGATATTCATGCAAATGTCATCTAACTTGTAAGAATTGTGTCCTAAGACACTTTCTTTGGTTGAAAACCCAGGAAAAAAGGTTTTGTTCAGGAAAATCTAGTTTTTGACTCCCAGCGAGCTGAAAATCAGTTTAAGAGCATAAAAACAAGATGTTGCTGCATTGAGGCAGTAAAGTGATGAAAGCATCAGGTGTTCATGCAAATATCATCAAACTTGTAAGAATTGTGTCCTAAGACATTTTCTTTGGTTGAAAACCCAGAAAAAAGGTTTTGTTTAGTAAAATCCACTTTTGGACTTTCTCTATGGCTTGAAATCAGTTTAAGAGCATAAAAAATAGATGTTGCTGCTTTGAGGCAGTAAAGTGATGAAAGCATCAGGTGTTCATGCAAATATCATCAAACTTGTAAGAATTGTGTCCTAAGACACTTTCTTTGGTTGAAAACCCAGAAAAAAGGTTTTGTTCAGGAAAATCTAGTTATTGACTCCCAGCGAGCTGAAAATCAGTTTAAGAGCATGAAAACAAGATGTTGCTGCATTGAGGCAGTAAAGTGATGAAAGCATCAGGTGTTCATGCAAATATCATCAAACTTGTAAGAATTGTGTCCTAAGACACTTTCTGTGGTTGAAAACCCAGAAAAAAGGTTTTGTTTAGTAAAATCCACTTTTGGACTTTCTGCGGGCTGGAAATCAGTTTAAGAGCATAAAAACAAGATGTTGCTGCTTTGAGGCAGTAAAGTGATGAAAGCATCAGGTGTTCATGCAAATATCATCAAACTTGTAAGAATTGTGTCCTAAGACACTTTCTTTGGTTGAAAACCCAGAAAAAAGGTTTTGTTCAGGAAAATCTAGTTTTTGACTCCCAGCGAGCTGAAAATCAGTTTAAGAGCATAAAACAAGATGTTGCTGCATTGAGGCAGTAAAGTGATGAAAGCATCAGGTGTTCATGCAAATATCATCAAACTTGTAAGAATTGTGTCCTAAGACACTTTCTTTGGTTGAAAACAAAGAAAAAAGGTTTTGTTTAGAAAAATCCACTTTTGGACTTTCTGCAGGCTGGAAATCAGTTTAAGAGCATAAAAAATAGATGTTGCTGCTTTGAGGCAGTAAAGTGATGAAATCATCAGGTGTTCATGCAAATATCATCAAACTTGTAAGAATTGTGTCCTAAGACACTTTCTTTGGTTGAAAACCCAGAAAAAAGGTTTTGTTTAGTAAAATCCACTTTTGGACTTTCTGCGGGCTGGAAATCAGTTTAAGAGCATAAAAAATAGATGTTGCTGCTTTGAGGCAGTAAAGTGATGAAATCATCAGGTATTCATGCAAATGTCATTAAACTTGTAAACATTGTGTCCTAAGACACTTTCTTTGTTGAAAACCAGAAAAAAGGTTTTGTTTAGTAAAATCCACTTTTGGACTTTCTGCGTGCTGGAAATCAGTTTAAGAGCATAAAAAATAGATGTTGCTGCTATGAGGCAGTAAAGTGATGAAAGCATCAGGTGTTCATGCAAATATCATCAAACTTGTAAGAATTGTGTCCTAAGACACTTTCTTTGGTTGAAAACCCAGAAAAAAGGTTTTGTTCAGGAAAATCTAGTTTTTGACTCCCAGCGAGCTGAAAATCAGTTTAAGAGCATAAAACAAGATGTTGCTGCTTTGAGGCAGTAAAGTGATGAAATCATCAGGTGTTCATGCAAATATCATCAAACTTGTAAGAATTGTGTCCTAAGACACTTTCTTTGGTTGAAAACCAAGAAAAAAGGTTTTGTTTAGAAAAATCCACTTTTGGACTTTCTGCGGGCTGGAAATCAGTTTAAGAGCATAAAAAATAGATGTTGCTGCTTTGAGGCAGTAAAGTGATGAAATCATCAGGTGTTCATGCAAATATCATCAAACTTGTAAGAATTGTGTCCTAAGACACTTTCTTTGGTTGAAAACCCAGAAAAAAGGTTTTGTTCAGGAAAATCTAGTTTTTGACTCCCAGCGAGCTGAAAATCAGTTTAAGAGCATAAGAACAAGATGTTGCTGCATTGAGGCAGTAAAGTGATGAAAGCATCAGGTGTTCATTCAAATATCATCAAACTTGTAAGAATTGTGTCCTAAGAAACTTTCTTTGGTTGAAAACCCAGAAAAAAGGTTTTGTTTAGTGAAATCCACTTTTGGACTTTCTGCGGGCTGGAAATCAGTTTAAGAGCATAACAAATAGATGTTGCTGCTTTGAGGAAGTAAAGTGATGAAAGCATCAGATATTCATGCAAATGTCATCTAACTTGTAAGAATTGTGTCCTAAGACACTTTCTTTGGTTGAAAACCCAGGAAAAAAGGTTTTGTTCAGGAAAATCTAGTTTTTGACTCCCAGCGAGCTGAAAATCAGTTTAAGAGCATAAAAACAAGATGTTGCTGCATTGAGGCAGTAAAGTGATGAAAGCATCAGGTGTTCATGCAAATATCATCAAACTTGTAAGAATTGTGTCCTAAGACACCTTCTGTGGTTGAAAACCCAGAAAAAAGGTTTTGTTTAGTAAAATCCACTTTTGGACTTTCTGCGGGCTGGAAATCAGTTTAAGAGCATAAAAAATAGATGTTGCTGCTTTGAGGCAGTAAAGTGATGAAAGCATCAGGTGTTCATGCAAATATCATCAAACTTGTAAGAATTGTGTCCTAAGACACTTTCTTTGGTTGAAAACCCAGAAAAAAGGTTTTGTTCAGGAAAATCTAGTTTTTGACTCCCAGCGAGCTGGAAATCAGTTTAAGAGCATAAAAACAAGATGTTGCTGCTTTGAGGCAGTAAAGTGATGAAATCATCAGGTATTCATGCAAATATCATCAAACTTGTAAACATTGTGTTCTAAGACACTTTCTTTGGTTGAAAACCCAGGAAAAAAGGTTTTGTTCAGGAAAATCTACTTTTTGACTCCCAGCGAGCTGAAAATCAGTTTAAGAGCATGAAAACAAGATGTTGCTGCTTTGACGCAGTAAAGTGATGAAATCATCAGGTGTTCATGCAAATATCATCAAACTTCTAAGAATTTTGTCCTAAGACACTTTCTTTGGTTGAAAACCCAGGAAAAAGGTTTTGTTCAGGAAAATCTACTTTTTGACTCCCAGCGAGCTGAAAATCAGTTTAAGAGCATAAAAACAAGATGTTGCTGCATTGAGGCAGTAAAGTGATGAAAGCATCAGGTGTTCATGCAAATATCATCAAACTTGTAAGAATTGTGTCCTAAGACACTTTCTGTGGTTGAAAACCCAGAAAAAAGGTTTTGTTTAGTAAAATCCACTTTTGGACTTTCTGCGGGCTGGAAATCAGTTTAAGAGCATAAAAACAAGATGTTGCTGCTTTGAGGCAGTAAAGTGATGAAAGCATCAGGTGTTCATGCAAATATCATCAAACTTGTAAGAATTGTGTCCTAAGACACTTTCTTTGGTTGAAAACCCAGAAAAAAGGTTTTGTTCAGGAAAATCCACTTTTGGACTTTCTGCGGGCTGGAAATCAGTTTAAGAGCATAAAAAATAGATGTTGCTGCTTTGAGGCAGTAAAGTGATGAAAGCATCAAGTGTTCATGCAAATATCATCAAACTTGTAAGAATTGTGTCCTAAGACACTTTCTTTGGTTGAAAACCCAGAAAAAAGGTTTTGTTCAGGAAAATCTAGTTTTTGACTCCCAGCGAGCTGAAAATCAGTTTAAGAGCATAAAAACAAGATGTTGCTGCATTGAGGCAGTAAAGTGATGAAAGCATCAGGTGTTCATGCAAATATCATCAAACTTGTAAGAATTGTGTCCTAAGACACTTTCTTTGGTTGAAAACCCAGGAAAAAAGG
>JAYMGU010000308.1:0-12151 GCA_036178185.1 Liparis tanakae
CTGCGGGCTGGAAATCAGTTTAAGAGCATAAAAACAAGATGATGCTGCATTGAGGCAGTAAAGTGATGAAAGCATCAGGTGTTCATGCAAATATCATCAAACTTGTAAGAATTGTGTCCTAAGACACTTTCTGTGGTTGAAAACCCAGAAAAAAGGTTTTGTTTAGTAAAATCCACTTTTGACTTTTTATGGCTGGAAATCAGTTTAAGAGCATAAAAAATAGATGTTGCTGCTTTGAGGCAAAAAAGTGATGAAATCATCAGGTATTCATGCAAATGTCATCAAACTTGTAAACATTGTGTCCTAAGACACTTTCTTTGGTTGAAAACCCAGAAAAAAGGTTTTGTTCAGGAAAATCTAGTTTTTGACTCCTAGCGAGCTGAAAATCAGTTTAAGAGCATAAGAACAAGATGTTGCTGCATTGAGGCAGTAAAAGGATGAAAGCATCAGGTGTTCATGCAAATATCATCAAACTTGTAAGAATTAAAACCCTAAGACACTTTCTTTTGAAAAACCCAGAAAAAAGGTTTTGTTCAGAAAAAAGTTTTGACCTCAGCGAGCTGAAAATCAGTTTAAGAGCATAAAAACAAGATGTTGCTGCATTGAGGCAGTAAAGTGATGAAAGCATCAGGTGTTCATGCAAATATCATCAAACTTGTAAGAATTGTGTCCTAAGACACTTTCTGTGGTTGAAAACCCAGAAAAAGGTTTTGTTTAGTAAAATCCACTTTTGGACTTTCTATGGCTGGAAATCAGTTTAAGAGCATAAAAAATAGATGTTGCTGCTTTGAGGAGTAGTAAAGTTGAAAGCATCAGGTGTTCATGCAAATATCATCAAACTTGTAAGAATTGTGTCCTAAGACACTTTTTTGGTTGAAAAACCCAGAAAAAAGGTTTTGTTTAGTAAAATCCACTTTTGGACTTTCTATGGCTGGAAATCAGTTTAAGAGCATAAAAAATAGATGTTGCTGCTTTTGAGGCAAAAAAAGTGATGAAATCATCAGGTATTCATGCAAATGTCATTAAACTTGTAAACATTGTGTCCTAAGACACTTTTGGTTGAAAACCCAGAAAAAGGTTTTGTTTAGTAAAATCCACTTTTGGACTTTCATGGCTGGAAATCAGTTTAAGAGCATAAAAAATAGATGTTGCTGCTTTTGAGGAAGTAAAAGGATGAAAGCATCAGGTCAGGTTCATGCAAATATCATCAAACTTGTAAGAATTGTGTCCTAAGACACTTTTTTGGTTGAAACCCAGAAAAAGGTTTTGTTTAGTAAAATCCACTTTGACTTTTCTGCGGCTGGAAATCAGTTTAAGAGCATAAAAAATAGATGTTGCTGCTTTGAGGCAGTAAAGTGATGAAAGCATCAGGTGTTCATGCAAATATCATCAAACTTGTAAGAATTGTGTCCTAAGACACTTTTTGGTTGAAAACCCAGAAAAAGGTTTTGTTCAGAAAATCTATTTTTGACTCCTAGCGGCTGAAAATCAGTTTAAGAGCATAAGAACAAGATGTTGCTGCATTGAGGCAGTAAAGTGATGAAAGCATCAGGTGTTCATGCAAATATCATCAAACTTGTAAGAATTGTGTCCTAAGACACTTTTGAAAACCTGCAAACCCAGAAAAAGGTTTTGTTCAGGAAAATCTAGTTTTTGACTCCTAGCTTAGCTGAAAATCAGTTTAAGAGCATAAGAACAAGATGTTGCTGCATTGAGGCAGTAAAGTGATGAAAGCATCAGGTGTTCATGCAAATATCATCAAACTTGTAAGAATTGTGTCCTAAGACACTTTTGGTTGAAAACCCAGAAAAAGGTTTTGTTTTAGTAAAAAAAAAGTGATGAAATCATCAGGTATTCATGCAAATGTCATTAAACTTGTAAAATTGTGTCCTAAGATGCTTTTTGTTGAAAACCCAAAAAAGGTTTTGTTCAGAAAATCTAGTTTGACTCCCAGCGAGCTGAAATCAGTTTAAGAGCATAAGAACAAGATGTTGCTGCATTGAGGCAGTAAAGGATGAAAGCATCAGGTGTTCATGCAAATATCATCAAACTTGTAAGAATTGTGTCCTAAGACACTTTCTTTGGTTGAAAACCCAGAAAAAGGTTTTGTTCAGAAAATCTAGTTTTAAATCCCAGCCGCTGAAAATCAGTTTAAGAGCATAAAAACAAGATGTTGCTGCATTGAGGCAGTAAAGTGATGAAAGCATCAGGTGTTCATGCAAATATCATCAAATCCTGTAAGAATTGTGTCCTAAGACACTTTCTTGGTTGAAAACCCAGAAAAAGGTTTTGTTTAGTAAAATCCACTTTTTGACTCTATGAAGCTGGAAATCAGTTTAAGAGCATAAAACAAGATGTTGCTGCATTGAGGCAGTAAAGTGATGAAAGCATCAGGGGTACATGCAACTAACAACAAACTTGTAAGAATAGCGTCCTAAGACACGTTCCTTGGTTGAAAACCCAGAAAAAAGGTTTTGTACAGGAAAATCTAGTTTTTGACCCCCAGCGAGCTGAAAACCAGTTTAAGAGCATAAAACAAGATGTTGCTGCATTGAGGCAGTAAAGGATGAAAGCATCAGGTGTTCATGCAAATATCATCAAATCCTGTAAGAATTGTGTCTCTAAGACACTTTTTGGTTGAAAACCCAGAAAAAGGTTTTGTTTAGTAAAATCCACTTTTGGACTTTCTGCGGCTGGAAATCAGTTTAAGAGCATAAAACAAGATGTTGCTGCATTGAGGCAGTAAAGTGATGAAAGCATCAGGTGTTCATGCAAATATCATCAAACTTGTAAGAATTGTGTCCTAAGACACTTTTGGTTGAAAACCCAGAAAAAGGTTTTGTTCAGAAAATCTAGTTTTTGACTCCCAGCAGCTGAAAATCAGTTTAAGAGCATAAAACAAGAGGTTGCTGCATTGAGGCAGTAAAGTGATGAAAGCATCAGGTGTTCATGCAAATATCATCAAACTTGTAAGAATTGTGTCCTAAGACACTTTTGGTTGAAACCCAGAAAAAAGGTTTTTTAGTAAAATCCACTTTGGACTTTCTGCGGGCTGGAAATCAGTTTAAGAGCATAAAACAAGATGTTGCTGCATTGAGGCAGTAAAGTGATGAAAGCATCAGGTGTTCATGCAAATATCATCAAACTTGTAAGAATTGTGTCCTAAGACACTTTCTTGGTTGAAAACCCAGAAAAAAGGTTTTGTTTAGTAAAATCCACTTTGGACTTTCAAGTGGCTGGAAATCAGTTTAAGAGCATAAAAAATAGATGTTGCTGCATTGAGGCAGTAAAGTGATGAAAGCATCAGGTGTTCATGCAAATATCATCAAACTTGTAAACATTGTGTCCTAAGACACTTTGGTTGAAAACCAGAAAAAAGGTTTTGTTTAGTAAAATCTACTTTGACTCCCCAGCTGGAAATCAGTTTAAGAGATAAAACAAGATGTTGCTGCATTGAGGCAGTAAAGTGATGAAAGCATCAGGTGTTCATGCAAATATCATCAAACTTGTAAGAATTGTGTCCTAAGACACTTTCTTGGTTGAAAACCCAGAAAAAGGTTTTGTTCAGAAAATCCACTTTTGACTTCCCAGCGGGCTGAAATCAGTTTAAGAGCATAAAACAATATGTTGCTGCATTGAGGCAGTAAAGTGATGAAAGCATCAGGTGTTCATGCAAATATCATCAAACTTGTAAACATTGTGTCCTAAGACACTTTTGGTTTGAAAACCCAGAAAAAGGTTTTGTTCAGAAAATCTAGTTTTTGACTCCCAGCGAGCTGAAAATCAGTTTAAGAGCATAAGAACAAGATGTTGCTGCATTGAGGCAGTAAAGTGATGAAAGCATCAGGTGTTCATGCAAATATCAAACTTGTAAGAATTGTGTCCTAAGACACTCTTTGGTTGAAAACCCAGAAAAAAAGGGTTTTGTTTAGTAAAATCCACTTTTGGACTTTCTGCGGCTGAAAATCAGTTTAAGAGCATAAAAAATAGATGTTGCTGCTTGAGGCAGTAAAGTGATGAAAGCATCAGGTGTTCATGCAAATATCATCAAACTTGTAAACATTGTGTCCTAAGACACTTTCTTTGGTTGAAAACCCAGAAAAAAGGTTTTGTTCAGAAAATCACTTTTGGACTCCCAGCCAGCTGAAAATCAGTTTAAGAGCATAAAAAAGATGTTGCTGCATTGAGGCAGTAAAGTGATGAAAGCATCAGGTGTCATGCAAATATCATCAAACTTGTAAGAATTGTGTCCTAAGACACTTTCTTGGTTTGAAAACCCAGAAAAAGGTTTTGTTCAGTAAAATCTAGTTTTTGACTCCCAGCGAGCTGGAATCAGTTTAAGAGCATAAAAAAAGATGTTGCTGCATTGAGGCAGTAAAGTGATGAAAGCATCAGGTGTTCATGCAAATATCATCAAACTTGTAAGAATTGTGTCCTAAGACACTTTTTGGAAAACCCAGAAAAAGGTTTTGTTTAGTAAAATCCACTTTTGACTTTCTAGGCTGGAAATCAGTTTAAGAGCATAAAAATAGATGTTGCTGCTTTGAGGCAGTAAAGTGATGAAAGCATCAGGTGTTCATGCAAATATCATCAAATTTGTAAGAATTGTGTCCTAAGACACTTTCTCTGGTTGAAAAACCCCAACAAAGATTTGGTTTAGGAAAATCCAGTTTTTGACTCCCAGCCAGCTGAAAATCAGTTTAAGAGCATAAAACAAGATGTTGCTGCATTGAGGCAGTAAAGTGATGAAAGCATCAGGTGTTCATGCAAATATCATCAACTTGTAAGAATTGTGTCCTAAGACAGACACTTTCTTTGGTTGAAAACCCAGAAAAAGGTTTTGTTTAGTAAAATCCACTTTTNGACTTTCTGCGGGCTGGAAATCAGTTTAAGAGCATACAAAATAGATGTTGCTGCTTTGAGGCAGTAAAGTGATGAAAGCATCAGGTGTTCATGCAAATATCATTAAACTTGTAAACATTGTGTCCTAAGACACTTTTTGTTGAAAACCCAGAAAAAGGTTTTGTTCAGGAAAATCTAGTTTTTGACTCCCAGCGAGCTGAAAATCAGTTTAAGAGCATAAGAACAAGATGTTGCTGCATTGAGGCAGTAAAGTGATGAAAGCATCAGGTGTTCATGCAAATATCATCAAACTTGTAAGAATTGTGTCCTAAGACACTTTCTTTGGTTGAAAACCCAGAAAAAGGTTTTGTTTAGTAAAATCCACTTTTGGACTTTCTGCGGCTGGAAATCAGTTTAAGAGCATAAAAATAGATGTTGCTGCTTTGAGGCAGTAAAGTGATGAAAGCATCAGGTGTTCATGCAAATATCATCAAACTTGTAAGAATTGTGTCCTAATACACTTTCTTGTTGAAAACCCAGAAAAAGGTTTTGTTTAGTAAAATCTAGTTTTTGACTCCAGCGAGCTGAAAATCAGTTTAAGAGCATAAAACAAGATGTTGCTGCATTGAGGCAGTAAAGTGATGAAAGCATCAGGTGTTCATGCAAATATCATCAAACTTGTAAGAATTGTGTCCTAAGACACTTTCTTTGGTTGAAACCCAGAAAAAGGTTTTGTTCAGGAAAATCTAGTTTTTGACTCCCAGGCTGAAAATCAGTTTAAGAGCATAAAACAAGATGTTGCTGCATTGAGGCAGTAAAGTGATGAAAGCATCAGGTGTTCATGCAAATATCATCAAACTTGTAAGAATTGTGTCCTAAGACACTTTCTTTGGTTGAAAACCCAGAAAAAGGTTTTGTTCAGTAAAATCTAGTTTTGACTCCCAGCGAGCTGAAAATCAGTTTAAGAGCATAAAACAAGATGTTGCTGCATTGAGGCAGTAAAGTGATGAAAGCATCAGGTGTTCATGCAAATATCATCAAACTTGTAAGAATTGTGTCCTAAGACACTTCTTGTTGAAAACCCAGAAAAAAGGTTTTGTTCAGAAAATCTAGTTTTGGACTCTAGCGAGCTGAAAATCAGTTTAAGAGCATAAAACAAGATGTTGCTGCATTGAGGCAGTAAAGTGATGAAAGCATCAGGTGTTCATGCAAATATCATCAAACTTGTAAGAATTGTGTCCTAAGACACTTTCTGTGGTTGAAAACCCAGAAAAAGGTTTTGTTTAGTAAAATCCACTTTTGACTTTCCCAGCAGCTGGAAATCAGTTTAAGAGCATAAAAAAAAATGTTGCTGCTTTGAGGCAGTAAAGTGATGAAAGCATCAGGTGTTCATGCAAATATCATCAAACTTGTAAGAATTGTGTCCTAAGACACTTTCTTTGGTTGAAAACCCAGAGAAAAGATTTTGTTTAGTAAAATCCACTTTTGAAGTTTCTGGGGGCTGGAAATCAGTTTAAGAGCATAAAAAATAGATGTTGCTGCATTGAGGCAGTAAAGTGATGAAAGCATCAGGTGTTCATGCAAATATCATCAAACTTGTAAGAATTGTGTCCTAAGACACTTTCTTTGGTTGAAAACCCAGAAAAAGGTTTTGTTTAGTAAAATCCACTTTTGGACTTTCAGCGGGCTGGAAATCAGAATAAGAGCATAAAAAATAGATGTTGCTGCATTGAGGCAGTAAAGTGATGATAGCATCAGGTGTTCATGCAAATACCATCAAACTTGTAAGAATTGTGTCCTAAGACACTTTCTGGTTGAAAACCCAGAAAAAGGTTTTGTTTAGTAAAATCCACTTTTGGACTTTCTGCGGCTGAAAATCAGTTTAAGAGCATAAAAATAGATGTTGCTGCATTGAGGCAGTAAAGTGATGAAAGCATCAGGTGTTCATGCAAATATCATCAAACTTGTAAGAATTGTGTCCTAAGACACTTTCTTTGGTTGAAAACCCAGAAAAAAGGTTTTGTTTAGTAAAATCTAGTTTTGACTCCAGCAGCTGAAAATCAGTTTAAGAGCATAAAACAAGATGTTGCTGCATTGAGGCAGTAAAGTGATGAAAGCATCAGGTGTTCATGCAAATATCATCAAACTTGTAAGAATTGTGTCCTAAGACACTTTCTTTGGTTGAAAACCCAGAAAAAAGGTTTTGTTCAGGAAAATCTAGTTTTTGACTTTTCCCAGCCAGCTGAAAATCAGTTTAAGAGCATAAAACAAGATGTTGCTGCATTGAGGCAGTAAAGTGATGAAAGCATCAGGTGTTCATGCAAATATCATCAAACTTGTAAGAATTGTGTCCTAAGACACTTTCTTTGGTTGAAAACCCAGAAATAAGGTTTTGTTCAGGAAAATCTAGTTTTTGACTCCCAGCGAGCTGAAAATCAGTTTAAGAGCATAAAACAAGATGTTGCTGCATTGAGGCAGTAAAGTGATGAAAGCATCAGGTGTTCATGCAAATATCATCAAACTTGTAAGAATTGTGTCCTAAGACACTTTCTTTGGTTGAAAACCCAGAAAAAGGTTTTGTTTAGTAAAATCCACTTTTGACTTTTCAGCGGCTGAAAATCAGTTTAAGAGCATAAAACAAGATGTTGCTGCATTGAGGCAGTAAAGTGATGAAAGCATCAGGTGTTCATGCAAATATCATCAAACTTGTAAGAATTGTGTCCTAAGACACTTTCTGTGGTTGAAAACCCAGAAAAAGGTTTTGTTTAGTAAAATCCACTTTTGACTTTCCCAGCGGCTGGAAATCAGTTTAAGAGCATAAAAAATAGATGTTGCTGCTTTGAGGCAGTAAAGTGATGAAAGCATCAGGTGTTCATGCAAATATCATCAAACTTGTAAGAATTGTGTCCTAAGACACTTTCTGTGGTTGAAAACCCAGAAAAAGGTTTTGTTTAGTAAAATCTAGTTTTTGACTCCCAGCGAGCTGAAAATCAGTTTAAGAGCATAAAAACAAGATGTTGCTGCATTGAGGCAGTAAAGTGATGAAAGCATCAGGTGTTCATGCAAATATCATCAAACTTGTAAGAATTGTGTCCTAAGACACTTTCTGTGGTTGAAAACCCAGAAAAAAGGTTTTGTTTAGTAAAATCCACTTTTGGACTTTCTGCGAGCTGGAAATCAGTTTAAGAGCATAAAAATAGATGTTGCTGCATTGAGGCAGTAAAGTGATGAAAGCATCAGGTGTTCATGCAAATATCATCAAACTTGTAAGAATTGTGTCCTAAGACACTTTCTTTGCTGAAAACCAGAAAAAAGGTTTTGTTTAGTAAAATCCACTTTTGGACTTTCATGGCTGGAAATCAGTTTAAGAGCATAAAAAATAGATGTTGCTGCTTTGAGGCAGTAAAGTGATGAAAGCATCAGGTGTTCATGCAAATGTCATTAAACTTGTAAACATTGTGTCCTAAGACACTTTCTTTGGTTGAAAACCCAGAAAAAAGGTTTTGTTCAGGAAAATCTAGTTTTTGACTCCCAGCGAGCTGAAAATCAGTTTAAGAGCATAAAAACAAGATGTTGCTGCATTGAGGCAGTAAAGTGATGAAAGCATCAGGTGTTCATGCAAATATCATCAAACTTGTAAGAATTGTGTCCTAAGACACTTTCTGTGGTTGAAACCCAGAAAAAGGTTTTGTTTAGTAAAATCCACTTTTGGACTTTCAGCGGCCTGGAAATCAGTTTAAGAGCATAAAAAATAGATGTTGCTGCATTGAGGCAGTAAAGTGATGAAAGCATCAGGTGTTCATGCAAATATCATCAAACTTGTAAGAATTGTGTCCTAAGACACTTTCTTTGGTTGAAAACCCAGACAAAAGGTTTTGTTTAGTAAAATCTAGTTTTTGACTCCAGCGAGCAGAAAATCAGTTTAAGAGCATAAAAACAAGATGTTGCTGCATTGAGGCAGTAAAGTGATGAAAGCATCAGGTGTTCATGCAAATATCATCAAACTTGTAAGAATTGTGTCCTAAGACACTTTCTGTTGGAAACCCCAGAAAAAAGGTTTTGTTTAGTAAAATCCACTTTTGACTCCCAGCGAGCTGAAAATCAGTTTAAGAGCATAAAAACAAGATGTTGCTGCATTGAGGCAGTAAAGTGATGAAAGCATCAGGTGTTCATGCAAATATCATCAAACTTGTAAGAATTGTGTCCTAAGACACTTTCTTTGTTGAAAACCCAGAAAAAGGTTTTTGTTTAGTAAAATCCACTTTTGGACTTTCTGGCTGGAAATCAGTTTAAGAGCATAAAAATAGATGTTGCTGCATTGAGGCAGTAAAGTGATGAAAGCATCAGGTGTTCATGCAAATATCATCAAACTTGTAAGAATTGTGTCCTAAGACACTTTCTTTTGAAAACCCAGAAAAAAGGTTTTGTTTAGTAAAATCCACTTTTTGACTCCCAGCGAGCTGGAAATCAGTTTAAGAGCATAAAAACAAGATGTTGCTGCATTGAGGCAGTAAAGTGATGAAAGCATCAGGTGTTCATGCAAATATCATCAAACTTGTAAGAATTGTGTCCTAAGACACTTTCTGTGGTTGAAAACCCAGAAAAAAGGTTTTGTTTAGTAAAATCCACTTTTGGACTTTCTATGGCTGGAAATCAGTTTAAGAGCATAAAAAATAGATGTTGCTGCATTGAGGCAGTAAAGTGATGAAAGCATCAGGTGTTCATGCAAATATCATCAAACTTGTAAGAATTGTGTCCTAAGACACTTTCTGTGGTTGAAAACCCAGAAAAAAGGTTTTGTTTAGTAAAATCTAGTTTTTGACTCCCAGCGAGCTGAAAATCAGTTTAAGAGCATAAAAACAAGATGTTGCTGCATTGAGGCAGTAAAGTGATGAAAGCATCAGGTGTTCATGCAAATATCATCAAACTTGTAAGAATTGTGTCCTAAGACACTTTCTTTGGTTGAAAACCCAGAAAAAAGGTTTTGTTCAGGAAAATCTAGTTTTTGACTCAGCCAGCTGAAAATCAGTTTAAGAGCATAAAAACAAGATGTTGCTGCATTGAGGCAGTAAAGTGATGAAAGCATCAGGTGTTCATGCAAATATCATCAAACTTGTAAGAATTGTGTCCTAAGACACTTTCTGTGGTTGAAAACCCAGAAAAAGGTTTTGTTTAGTAAAATCCACTTTGGACTTCTGGCTGGAAATCAGTTTAAGAGCATAAAAATAGATGTTGCTGCATTGAGGCAGTAAAGTGATGAAAGCATCAGGTGTTCATGCAAATATCATCAAACTTGTAAGAATTGTGTCCTAAGACACTTTCTTGGTTGAAACCCAGAAAAAAGGTTTTGTTTAGTAAAATCTACTTTTGGACTTTCAGCAAGCTGAAAATCAGTTTAAGAGCATAAAACAAGATGTTGCTGCATTGAGGCAGTAAAGTGATGAAAGCATCAGGTGTTCATGCAAATATCATCAAACTTGTAAGAATTGTGTCCTAAGACACTTTCTTTGCTGAAACCAGAAAAAGGTTTTGTTCAGGAAAATCTAGTTTTTGACTCCCCAGCGAGCTGAAAATCAGTTTAAGAGCATAAAACAAGATGTTGCTGCATTGAGGCAGTAAAGTGATGAAAGCATCAGGTGTTCATGCAAATATCATCAAACTTGTAAGAATTGTGTCCTAAGACACTTTCTGTGGTTGAAAACCCAGAAAAAGGTTTTGTTCAGTAAAATCCACTTTTGGACTTTTCCAGCGGCTGGAAATCAGTTTAAGAGCATAAAAATAGATGTTGCTGCATTGAGGCAGTAAAGTGATGAAAGCATCAGGTGTTCATGCAAATATCATCAAACTTGTAAGAATTGTGTCCTAAGACACTTTCTTTGGTTGAAAACCCAGAAAAAGGTTTTGTTCAGGTAAAATCTAGTTTTTGACTCCCAGCGAGCTGGAAATCAGTTTAAGAGCATAAAAACAAGATGTTGCTGCATTGAGGCAGTAAAGTGATGAAAGCATCAGGTGTTCATGCAAATATCATCAAACTTGTAAGAATTGTGTCCTAAGACACTTTCTTTGGTTGAAAACCCAGAAAAAGGTTTTGTTCAGGAAAATCTGTTTTTGACTCCCCAGCTTAGCTGAAAATCAGTTTAAGAGCATAAAACAAGATGTTGCTGCATTGAGGCAGTAAAGTGATGAAAGCATCAGGTGTTCATGCAAATATCATCAAACTTGTAAGAATTGTGTCCTAAGACACTTTCTGTGGTTGAAAACAGAAAAAAAGGTTTTGTTTAGTAAAATCCACTTTTGGACTTTTCTATGGCTGGAAATCAGTTTAAGAGCATAAAAATAGATGTTGCTGCATTGAGGCAGTAAAGTGATGAAAGCATCAGGTGTTCATGCAAATATCATCAAACTTGTAAGAATTGTGTCCTAAGACACTTTCTTGGTTGAAAACCCAGAAAAAGGTTTTGTTTAGTAAAATCCACTTTTGGACTTTTCTAAGCTGGAAATCAGTTTAAGAGCATAAAAAATAGATGTTGCTGCTTTTGAGGCAGTAAAGTGATGAAATCATCAGGTGTTCATGCAAATATCATCAAACTTGTAAGAATTGTGTCCTAAGACACTTTCTTTGGTTGAAAACCCAGAAAAAGGTTTTGTTTAGTAAAATCCACTTTGGACTTTTGACTTAGCGGCTGAAAATCAGTTTAAGAGCATAAAAACAAGATGTTGCTGCATTGAGGCAGTAAAGTGATGAAAGCATCAGGTGTTCATGCAAATATCATCAAACTTGTAAGAATTGTGTCCTAAGACACTTTCTGTGGTTGAAAAACCCAGAAAAAGGTTTTGTTTAGTAAAATCCACTTTTGGACTTTCTATGGCTGGAAATCAGCTTAAGAGCATAAAAAATAGATGTTGCTGCTTTTGAGGCAAAAAAGTGATGAAAGCATCAGGTGTTCATGCAAATATCATCAAACTAGTAAACATTGTGTCCTAAGACACTTTCTTTGGTTGAAAAACCCAGAAAAAGGTTTTGTTCAGAAAATCTAGTTTTGGACTTTTAGCGTAGCTGAAAATCAGTTTAAGAGCATAAGAACAAGATAGTGCTGCATTGAGGCAGTATAGTGAAGAAAGCATCAGGTGTTCATGCAAATATCATCAAACTTGTAAGAATTGTGTCCTAAGACACTTTCTTGGTTGAAAACCCAGAAAAAAGGTTTTGTTCAGGAAAATCTAGTTTTGACTCCCCGCGCTGGAAAAACTGCTTAAGAGCATAAAACAAGATGTTGCTGCATTGAGGCAGTAAAGTGATGAAAAGCAT
>JAYMGU010000309.1:0-17000 GCA_036178185.1 Liparis tanakae
AAATCAACTTTTGGTCTCTCTGCGGGCTGGAAATCTGTATAAGAGGATAAAAACAAGATAGTGCTGCTTTGAGGCAGTAAAGTGATGAAAGCATCAGGTATTCATGAAAATGTCATCAAACTTGTAAGAAGTGTGTCCTAAGACACTTTCAATTGTTGAAAACCAAGAAAAAAGGTTTTGTTTAGGAAAATCAACTTTTGGTCTCTCTGCGGGCTAAAAATCACTTTAAGAGCATAAAAACAATATGGTGCTGCTTTGAGGCAGTAAAGTGACGAAAGCATCAGGTATTCATGAACATGTCATCAAACTTGTAAGAAGTGTGTCCTAAGACACTTTCTATTGTTGAAAACCAAGAAAAAAGGTTTTGTTTAGGAAAATCAACTTTTGGTCTCTCTGCGGGCTAAAAATCACTTTAAGAGCATAAAAACAATATGGTGCTGCTTTGAGGCAGTAAAGTGATGAAAGCATCAGGTATTCATGAACATGTCTTCAAACTTGTAAGAAGTGTGTCCTAAGACACTTTCTATCGTTAAAAAACAAGAAAAAAAGGTTTTGTTTAGGAAAATCAACTTTTGGTCTCTCTGCGGGCTGGAAATCTGTATAAGAGGATAAAAACAAGATAGTGCTGCTTTGAGGCAGTAAAGTGATGAAAGCATCAGGTATTCATGAAAATGTCATCAAACTTGTAAGAAGTTTGTCCTAAGACACTTTCTTTGGTTGAAAACCCAGAAAAAAAGGTTTTGTTTAGTAAAATCCACTTTTGGTCTCTGTGGGCTGGAAATCACTTTAAGAGCATAAAAACAATATGTTGCTGCATTGAGGCAGTAAAGTGATGAAAGCATCAGGTATTCATGAAAATGTCATCAAACTTGTAAGAAGTTTGTCCTAAGACACTTTCTTTGGATGAAAACCCACAAAAAAAGGTTTTGTTTAGTAAAATCCACTTTTGGTCTCTCTCCGGGCTGGAAATCACTTTAAGAGCATTACAACTACACTGTAATAAAAAACCATGTGGTTTAACTTAAAAACGTAAGTTCATTTGCTGCCTTACACTTTTGAGTAGAGTGAAATTGAAATTACAATTTGCTACAAGTGATGATGTTTAGTTCACTTTAAGTTTGGATTGCTCTCTGTAAGTCCACATGACTGTATATTATATGTTTATTCAACTTAGCAATGCAAGTTCAAAAGATATAAGACTTATTATCATACATTCGGTTCACTTGTCCAAATAAGTTATTTTAACGTAGTAATGCAAGTTCAAAAGATATAAGACTTATTATCATACATTCGGTTCACTTGTCCAAATAAGTTATTTTAACGTAGTAATGCAAGTTCAAAAGATATAAGACTTATTATCATACATTCGGTTCACTTGTCCAAATAAGTTATTTTAACGTAGTAATGCAAGTTCAAAAGATATAAGATATTATCATACATTTATCATACATTCGGTTCAATGGGTCCAACTATTGATTTCAACTCACATATTTTAGTTAGAAGGAAGTCTTGACATTACTTTCCTAGTTAACATTACATAAATGCATCGTCAACAAATGAGAATTTATAGTTATAAGAAACACCACGTCTTGTGTGAAAAAACATTTATTTTTTGCAGTAAAATTAATTGTTTTTACTTCTCAAACAAATGCCATACTGTAGTTAAACAGAATAGTCACAACAACTTCCAACTCAGAGGAAAAAACCTTAAAGTCAACAAATAATTAACAATGCACATCTTTCAGACCAACCAGTAAACAAATGTATACAAGTTTTAAGATTTAGTGGAATCTAGTGGCAAGGAATTAACTACTCAGTCGTCCCTTTTAAAAGCATTTTTGAGAAATACAGTAGCCTTCAAGTAGCCAAACAACATGAAGGGCTCTCAAGAAAGGGTTTGATTTGTCCAAACCTTAAACTGGGCTACTTTAGAAACATGGCAGACTCAGTGAAGGCCTGCCTTTACTTAGATTAAAAACTACTCATATAAAACCAAGTTATCAAAAACACAACATTCACATTTTCAGGTTATTATATATTAAAGAAAACATACTTTATATATAATATAACATTGTAATTTCTCAAACAGAAGACTGTTCTAGTGAGTGTGAAGTGAGACTGCGCTCAACATGTAAATGTATGAAATAAACCTGAACATTAAGTACAAATTTAACAAGAACAACTGACAGGATTTAGCTAATCTTGAGTTTGTTTCTCAATCCATGTACTTTGGCAGAGGCGTGGTCTGGTTTGATCTTCATCACCACTCGCTGGAGAAACTCAAAGGAATACTTCATGGCTTGTGGATACTCAAGATTCACACAGTATATCATTCCCATAAGCATGGCAAAGCTGCATGCCACATCTTCCAAGTTATGGAGCACAACAGTCTCCTCGACTACAACTGCAACGTTGAAGATCTTGCGTGGAATTGCATCTCGTTCCTCACTCTCATAGCCTATCAGAAGGCCAACTTGCATCCCGTCATGGCTACATCCAGAGTCTCACCATGAGCCTTGAAAAGCAGAAAGTGTTTGACTAAGTGTTTCTACGCCACTAAATCTTGGAGGTAAATATGTTCCTCCCATACATTTAATTCATTTGCTATAGTAGTCAGGCCACAAACATGTTACTGCCATTATACAACCTATAGGACATATATTAATACATCTTCACATGCCTACACAGAATAAAAACTTAAATACATCATAGGGCCTACATACATAATAGCTGACCAATCAAACATGTAATTGCAGTTTTGCATTAAAGAAATAAATAATGTCTTACACTTACATCACACATCCTGATGACTTCCGAAGGATCTTCGGATAAGTAGTGTGCCAGACCAAGCAAAGCAGCAGTCCGCCTCCTTTCATTTGTGTCCTAAAGACCGACAAATATGCAGTGAGATGAAAATGTTTAGCGCAAAAAAATAAATAGTGCATCAATTTAAATAAATAAAATAATTAGCAACCCTTACATCTTTCTCAAGGGAGTTTAAAATGTCTTTCAGTGCCTGCTTTTTCCCAGACATGGTTGCTGCTTTATAGACCTCAAGCAGTCTTGGGACCAGGTCATCCAGTCCATTAAGAAAAGACTCAAGAAGGTCTGTGGCGACTACCCTCTTGAATTCTGCCCTGCCCTATCTGAGGAGACACAGGCAGGTAGTAAATACTAGTCAAACAACATTTCTGAATAGGACAGACAGTTTACACAGTAGGACAGGCAACATACTTATTTGTGGAATTAAGCTACAATCCTGTGACTGCCTACCTGTCTCTCAAGGAACAGCGCTGGCCATCTGTTAAGGACCTCTGCAACAGGTGGCTGATCTCCAATTANCTCTTTTCGGCGCTGAGAAAAGCGTACTAGTCATCAGGTTTTCCACCAACTGATGATCGGGGTCTTTTTTCTGCATTTCCACCTCCAACAACTTTCTCTTTTTCCTCTGTTTTCTTGACTCTGTCCTTCTGGTGGATCTGGACAGTAGTTGACCTCGCCCTTCTTTGACTTCTTAACACGTTTCCCCTTTGCGTCTCCTCCCTTTCTTTTATTGATTACAACCTCAGGACATCCTGCAGCACTTAACTTCTGCTGGTAGTTCCCAAGTTTAAATTTCAGACTGTGGAACCAGGATCCCCATCTCTTTCCAGACCCCGGTTCATTGAGACTGGGATGCTTCTCCACGAGCGCTTTGGCTACACTCTCATAGTGATGCCTCTCAGGATAAGCACTAATTTTTGACATACTGTCTGCAAGTGTGTCAAGGATATCAGTCTTCAAACCTTTAACAACAGATCACAGATCCATCATTAGCATACCTACAATTAGCTTCTTTCAGTTGGAGTTCCACATCATGTGAGAACTGTGGAATCGGGAAGGGGTCAGGCCATCCAAAAGAATCCCCACTACTGAGAGACGGTAGGCTGCATGTGTCCAATGTTGAATCGAGAGAAAACAGCTGTGAACAACACTTTCAATGTTGCCCGCTCCAAAGGAAGATCTTTGATGTCAGTAAGGTTGCACAACTGATGATTGAATTCAGGATCCTCAAATTGTAAAATGAATTCACCTCTCAGACCAAGGTTTGTTTGCAGCACCTGGCACAGCTCCTTAACGCTTGGGGGGATGTTTTCAATTGAAAAGCGCCTGATACAATGACTCGCAGCAGCATTGTGGAACACTTATACCTGAAAAGGAGATGAAATGTACCGTTAGTAAGTACATACATCAAGTAGAAATATTCAATAATTTAACCCCGCCCCCATAACATACAAGACATAAATTACATCTATGAATAAAAGATATACTTACAGCAGGTTTAATTCAGCAAGAACGTCCTGGGAGAGATTAACAGGCGCCCCTGAACGAGATATGACACAAGTGGCATGTAGTCATTAAGGTCCTCTGGTTTTACCAAAAGACATTCAGCAGGGCTTTTCTTCACAAGATGGTAACTCCGCAAATTCTCCACATAGTATGTCGTAAAAGGTTCAATGATGAAGCAAATGTGACCAGCCAGGACAATGCATATTTCCAAAATTCTACCAAAGTCCGGTAGTCCACTTGTGCTCCCAACAGATAGAATCATTCCTTTGCAATACTTTGTTCCACTTAGGAAGGCGTTAGAAGTCAGCCCAACTGTGTCGACATCACTGAATCTACTCACGATAGCCCGTCTAACACAACTGTCCAAGACTTCCAGGCAAACATCAGATACCTTTCCAGTCTCAGTCTCAGGCTTTAAAATGCTTGGCATTTCAAGGTAATATGCCAACATAAGCTGATGTCTTGAGGCTAGGGTAAGCAGAATATTTTTAAAATTGTTGGTATCACGGACAACCTTTTTAAAAAAAGAATGTTTTGCCTCAAACCTTATTGTCCAACACTCAATCAGGGGTCCAAACTTCTGAATAAGATTTGGATAATGCTCAATAAAGTGATGTTTGGGGCGTAGCTTGAAATCCGGGAAAACTGTCCGCAGCAACTGTCTGTGGTCTGATATCTTTGATTGTAAATAACAAAGAGAGTCTGAAGTGAAGTGTGGGTTTGATAATAACTCTACCAAGTCTTTGAGCTCAAGGACTAAATCCCATGTTTGATCACCTTCTGGAACACGGTGACCGATGATGAGGGGAAGGAAACGCACAAGACTCCAATTTCCATGTCCATTACCGCCTACAGTCTTTCTCTTTCGAAAAGTTATAGGAATTTTCTGGGGTCGGTTTGTTTTATCAGAGAATTTAAAAGGAAAGCCTTGTATTTCACTATTAAGATCTTATAATGTGAAATATTTTTTAGAAATCAAATCTGCAAGGCAGAGACTTAATTCTACAGGTACAATACCTTCCAGCACATCATGTAAGAAATCAGGTGGAAAGCCTTTGCATGTGTGAAAGCCTGTTAATCTGTTAAGAGGACAATCTCGTTTTACACCATCAACAGACGCAAGTGCCCCTTGCTTCAACACATTTACAGCTTCATCAAACAACTCTGGTGACCTTAAAACAAAGTTTCCACTTCTGACATCAGAAGTCTGTATGTCTTCACGACTAGTCAGACAAAACCTACAAAACTTCTCCACATTAAAGGACTCTTGAAAGCCACCTAAGGAGTGTGCAGCCAAGTTGTCAGCAGCCACATACAAGATGGTCCCTTTTACGTTACAAGCAAGTTTCTCTATGAACACACCAACTGTTTCTAGATGTTGAATATCTTTAATTAGTGGCTCCAATACCCTTTCATAACCATAAATCTTGATATGTTCTGTCTTGCAAAGTAAAGCTAGGTAGATTGATGACAGTGATGACTTGTATCTTTTGGGCAAATTGGCAATAACCCAGGAAACACCACAGATTTTATGTTTCTTTCTGGATGTGCCTAAAGGATTACAAACTTCGAAATCGTCGATGTACAAGGTTATGGATACACCAAAATTTAGACCCGAGAGAACTGGATTTCCTTTAAAATAGTCACCATCCAGAAAGGACCTGTAGTGGCCAGACTGTTCAACTGGACTATTTTCTCTCAATGCTTGCAGGACCTCCTCTCTTTTTAGAACTTCAGAAAGTACATTCAGAATAGGGACATAAACAACCGTATGAGTCCTTTCTTGTGGGCTTAAAACATATTCAACAGGTTCAATGACAGCAAAGTTCTGTCTATAAAATAATTGCCTTTTGTACTCTGTGCCTAGTAGTCCATCTCTTGAAAGCAAATTAAGTGGGTTTGCACTATGTAAAGCTTCAGTCAATGGCAATGCCAAACATTCCTCAGCTGTGCAATTATGCACATTTAAAATATTTTCAATTGATTGCCTTGTTATTTGTCCAGCACATGTACCAATATCAAATAACTCATCTACAATTTCTTGAATTGCTGACTTTCATACATGAAGGACTGCCTGCAGCCGCAGGAAAAGCGTTGCAATTCGCCTCTGAACAGACTTTGTGGAGGCTGAAAATCTGTTTCAGGAACTAATAAATCTGATGATATTGAATCATCCAAGTCATCCTGTTCATCATTTACAGAGGCTTGATTTTGACAATTAACAACAAGGTCAGGTTTGAAATTATGAAACGTACAAGACTGATGATACCGACTTTTGTGAGCAGTAAAAGTTGAAAATACCCTAGATTTAAAAGAGCACCCTACAAATGGGCAATTCACAGTCTCTCTCTTTCTCAAATGTCTCTTTAAATTAAGAAAATATTGTTTAATGTTGCTTGGTGCTGAATAAGGACAAAGTTCACAGCGAATTTTAGCAACTGGACTGGTTACTTTCTTGTGCTCCTTTATATGCTGCGCTAATGCCACATGAGATTGGAGAAATGTTAGACAGTTTGGGTAAATACAGCTTAAACCCCGTCTTCCACGTCCATGATTGTCTTTGTAATGACTCACAATAGTTTTTTCATTGTATGATGCAAAACTGCAGAACTTACAACTCCACTTCATCAACAGCAACCAAGCTTAAATGAATGAACCAGCTGCACCTGAAACACAAAAAGAAAAAAATCAATATGACATAATAAAGCAAAACCATTAATCATGTGAACTGCAAACTTTACATTACATTACATGTCATTTAGCTGACGCCTTTATCCAAAGCGACTTACAATCCTGTTACATTCATACACCGTAGACACAGCTACAGGGAGCAATTTAGGGTTAAGTGTCTTGCTCAAGGACACATCGACTAGGGCGGGGATCGAACCTCATTTGTGTGCGCGGCAGCTCCTCGAAGTGCGCGCACACGAACGAGCACTCTCACTAGCCCCCCCCCCTCAACAACTCCGGTGTAGGCGCACGCTAAACTCACTAGCATCCCCCCCCCCCCCCCCCAATACTTTAAACCACTAGTCCAGCCAGTATTGTTAGTATGTTTAGCATTTTAATGTATTCTTAACTTCATTTTTGTATGTTATATTGCATAGAATATCTACTAACGAGCACGTGAGAGTAGCGCGAAGCAGAGAGCTTGCTAAAGTTACTAGCTAGCTAACACTAATTCTTTTCACATAGGTTAGCTAATAAGGTACACCACGTGCACTAGCAGTTACATTACTTAGCTAGTGGTAGGTCCCGTTTTTGAGGCATGCGTTGTCAAACGCAGTAGCCAGCCAGCACAAATTCAAACAGAACATACATATATATATATATAGGTTTTAAATGTACAAACGTTAGCTACTGACATTTTAGCCTTAGCCAATTGTACGGAGACAGCCCTGTTGCTGAGCTAAGTTACATTAATAAGCTCCCCAAAAACATTACGTTAGCACATAAATGTTGATAGGATTTCATATATTATTGTACATCAACCTTTCTATCGTGTCCGGGTCCATTTGACCGCTTATCAGGATTTTTGCGTCTCAAATGTGACCATTAATAATAACCTAGCTAGCGCGAACTACTTTCCATGTTGGACCAGCTGCATTAAACAAAGCTAAACATGACAGCAGATACTTTCTTTACATTTACTAATTGGGTTGAATTATATTTCTGATGGATTCACTCACCTTAGGCTTTCTCTTTCTGAGCAGTCGCAGTCGCGCTTGTCAGGGTAGACTTTCACGTTCATCGTCGACGATGGATAACCATATCCATCCGCCACTTGGTTCGCTGTACTGACGTACTGCGCGGTATAAGGGTACAGGTCACGTTTGTGATCCGGCTGTCAAAACGTATTGATCGCCCGCGAGGTTAGTTCGCTGTCTGGTATTTCCATTGAACTACCAGGTCGCAGTTGCGACTTGTACGGTCCGATTATACATAACTATATACAGGGGTCCAGATAACTTTTTCGGTGAGTTGCTCAAATGAGTACCAGGAGATGGTGTTTGGTACTCACTCAGCGTCAGCTCAGAGCGAGTTGTTGAGGGGAGGGGGTGGTGCTATTGAAATTGTGCTCTCCTGTGTGCAATGTGCACGCATTCGGCTGAGCGATGTGCTGAAGAAGCGAGAGGAGTTGTTGGGGTGCAAGTGCCTTTTTGGTGACATTCGTCCCGATGTGCGCGCTACGCCGGGCTCTACGGCGGTAGCGAGACGTGTTCCGGGACTCGTAGAGACAGACTGACATGTTTTAATGACGTGCTGCTGTAGAAACGATCAACATCAGATCGCTCAGGTACGCAATGGCGCGGAGGAACACAAGTGGCAGTGCGCATTGTTGATTATTTTCACGCATGCGCATCCTGCGTACCACTTATGTGCACCTCTATAAACCTCATTATAATTTAAATGGATTAGTTGTATTCAAAGTCCCCCCTGTACAGTTCATGAAGGTGCAAATTAACTAAATAAACTAAAACAGTTTTAGTAACAAGCTGTATGCATTTCTATTGCTGCATAGAATTTGACAATTTAACATGGGGGTTAAATGTAAAAGGATTTGAATTACTTTTAAATCCCCAAGGGGCCGTTTGAGGCATTGCAGTGATTGACATTCGTTTTTGACTGTTGGACATAACCACAATTATAACTCACAGTATTCAGTTCATTTGACTTCTTGAAATTTACTATTCACTGAACTGGCTTAACAACCTGAGTTGGAGTACTGAAAACGTATACAATTAAGTTGTAATTGTATAACTCATCATGATAAATTAAAGTAAATGACAGAAAGACGTTGACATGACTTATTGTTCAAATCCCTTTTTACAGTGTATATGTTGCTGCTTTGAGGCAGTAAAGTGATGAAAGCATCAGGTATTCATGATAATGTCATCACACTTGTAAGAAGTGTGTCCTCAGACACTTTCTATCGTTGAAAACCAAGAAAAAAGGTTTTGTTTAGGAAAATCAACTTTTGGTCTCTCTGCGGGCTGGAAATAATTTTAAGAGCATAAAAACAATATGTTGCTGCTTTGAGGCAGTAAAGTGATGAAAGCATCAGGTATTCATAAAAATGTCATCAAACTTGTAAGAAGTGTGTCCTAAGTCACTTTCTATCATTGAAAACCCAGAAAAAAGGTTTTGTTTAGGAAAATCCACGTTTGATCTCTTTGTGGGCTGGAAATCAGTTTAAGAGCATAAAAACAAGATTCAATTCAATTCAATTCAGTTTATTTGTATAGCCCAGTTTCACAAATTAAAAATTTGTCTCAGAGTGCTTTACAATCTGTACACATAGACATCCCTGACCCAAAACTTCACATCGGACCAGGAAAAACTCCCAAATAACCCTTCAGGGGGGGAAAAAAAGGGAAGAAACCTTCAGGAGAGCAACAGAGGAGGATCCCTCTCCAGGATGGACAGATGCAATAGATGTAATGTGTATACAGAAGGACATATTTAGAGTTAAAATACATTCAAGGAATCTGACAGAGTTTATCAATAGTTCATATTTAGGCATATTCCACGATGGAGAGTTTGGAGACCTCCCAAGTGGAGGAGTGGGCGGAGTCCCAGCAGGGCAGTGGCACAGCTGGCGACAGGAACTCACGATCCAACCATCGATGGTCCATCAGCAGATGGGATCTATGCCGTCTCATAGGGTCCGATGACCCCATGAGACGTGAAGTCAGAAGGACTCCGGGGAGAAAGCAGAGTTAGTCATGTGTGATGGAGAGATGAAGATGCATCCATAGGAGAAAGAAAAGAGGAGAGAGGTGCTCAGTGCATCCTAAACATCCCCAGCAGCTATAAGCCTATACCAGCATATCCAGGGGCTGGACCAGGGCAAACCTGATTCAGCCCTGACTATAAGCTCTGTCAAAGAGGAAAGTCTTAAGTCTACTCTTGAATGTGGTGACTGTATCTGCCTCCCGGACTGAAATTGGAAGTTGGTTCCATAAAAGAGGAGCTTGATAACTAAAGACTCTGGCTCCCATTTTACATTTTAAGACTCTCGGAACTACAAGTAGCCCCGCATTTAGTGAGCGCAGCTCTCTGGTGAAGGCGATCTGGTACTACAAGCTCTTTAAGATATGATCGTGCATCACCAATTAAGGCTTTGTAAGTTAAGAGAAGAATTTTAAAAGTGATTCTTAATTTTACAGGGAGCCAGTGCAGAGCAGCTAGTGCAGGAGTAATGTGATCTCTTTTTTTAGTTTTAGTGAGAATACGAGCTGCAGCATTCTGGATCAACTGGAGGGACCTAAGAGACTTATTAGTGCAGCCTGATAATAAGGAGTTGCAGTAATCCAGTCTCGAAGTAACGAACGTGTGAACCAATTTCTCTGCATCTTTTTGAGACAAGATGTGCCTGATTTTTGAAATATTACGTAGATGGAAGAATGCAGTCCTTGAGATTTGCTTTATGTGGGATTTAAAGGACAAGTCCCGATCAAAGATAACGCCGAGATTATTTACAGTGGTGTTGGATGCTAGAGTAATGCCATCTACAGAAATCACATCACCAGATAATTGATCTCTGAGGTGCTCAGGGCCGAGTAGAATTACTTCGGTTTTGTCTGAGTTTAACATCAAGAAGTTGCCGGTCATCCATGTTTTTATGTCACTAAGACATGGTTGAATTTTAGTGAGTTGGTTAGTCTCCTCTGGTTTTATCGATAGATATAGTTGAGTATCATCTGCATAACAATGAAAGTTTATAGAGTGTTTCCTGATAATATTGCCCAAAGGAAGCATGTATAAAGTAAATAGAATTGGTCCAAGCACAGAACCTTGTGGAACTCCGTGACTAACGGTCATTGAGGCTTCATCGTTTACAAATACAAACTGAGATCGATCTGATAAATAGGATTTAAACCAACTAAGGGCGGTGCCTGAAATACCAATCGACTGCTCCAGTCTCTGTAATAGGATGTTATGGTCAATGGTGTCGAATGCAGCACTAAGGTCTAACAAGACCAGTACAGAGAGGAGTCCTTTATCTGCTGCCATTAAGAGGTCATTCGTAATCTTCACCAGTGCTGTCTCTGTGCTGTGGTGTTTTCTAAATCCTGACTGAAACTCTTCAAATAAACTATTCTGATGTAGAAAGTCACACAACTGATTTACCACTTTCTCAAGGATCTTAGAGAGGAAGGGGAGGTTAGAGATCGGTCTGTAGTTAGCCAAAACCTCTGGATCCAGAGTGGGCTTCTTCAGGAGAGGTTTAATTACAGCTACTTTGAAGGAATGTGGTACGTGGGCCCTGTTAACAAAGACACATTAATAATATCCAAAAGAGAGCTGCCAATTAAAGGCAAAACTTTTAAGCAGCCTAGTCGGGATAGGGTCCAAGAGACAGGTAGACGTGTTAGAAGTAGAAACCATTGAAGATAATTGGTCACGGTTGATGGGAGAAAAGCCATCCACATATACACCAGGACATAGGGGTTTCCAAAGCCATTCCACTTGAGGACAGATTGGCACTGGCTAAGGGCAAGAGATTATTAATCTTGTCCCTAATAGTTAAAATCTTCTCATTGAAGAAGTTCATAAAGTCATTACTCCTGAGGTCTATAGGAATACTGGGCTCCAGAGAGCTGTGACTCTCTGTCAGCCTGGCTACAGTGCTAAAAGAAAACCTAGGGTTGTTCTTATTCTTCTCTATTACTGATGAGTAATATTCTGCTCTGGCATTGCGGAGGGCCTTCTTATAAGTTTTAAGACTATCTCGCCCTTCTTATAAGTTTTAGACTATCTCGTAAACTAAGCGGGATTCTTCCCGATTAGTTGAACGCATGCTTTCAAGCTTTCGCTGACGTTTGCTTTAATGTGCGGGTCTGAGGGTTATACCAGGGAGCAAACCTTCTCTTCCTCACTATCTTCTTCTTCAGAGGGGCTATCGAGTCCAGTGTCATTCTCAGTGAGCCTGTGGCACTATCAACAAGATGATCAATCTGGGACGGACTAAAGTTAGACCAGGAGTCCTCTGTTATATTGAGACATGGTATTGAATCAAGTGCAGAAGGAATCGCTTCTTTACAGTTAGCTACAGCACTGTCAGTTAGACATCTGGTGTAGAAACTTTTGACTAACGGTGTACACTCCGGTAGTATAAACTCAAAAGTTATAAGGCTGTGGTCTGACAGAAGAGGATTCTGTGGGAAGACCTTCAAATGCTCAATGTCAACGCCATATGTAAGAACAAGATCAAGCGTGTGCCAAAGCAAGATCAAGCGTGGTGTGGCCAAAGCTGTGGTGGGTTTCTGTACTCTCTGGCGAAAGCCGATCAAGTCCAACAATGAGACGAAAAGCCGATCAAGTCCAACAATGAGATGAATGCAGTACCTAGGCAATCATTATCAACATCAACATGAATATTAAAATCTCCTACAATAATAACTTTATCAGTTTTAAGAACCAAACTTGATATAAATTCTGAAAATTCTGATATAAACTCTGAATATGGACCGGGTGGCCGGTACAGAATCACAAATAGAATCGGCTGTAATGTTTTCCAGGTTGGATGTGAAAGACTAAGAACAAGGCTTTCAAATGAGTCGTAATTTAATTTAGGTTTAGGATTTATTAAAAGGCTCGAGTCAAAGATGGCTGCTACTCTCCTAGACCGGTGTCTTGAGGAATGTGAGTATTAACATGACTTGGAGGAGTCGACTCATTTAGGCAGACATATTCTTCATGGCGCAGCCAGGTTTCAGTTAGACAACATAAATCAATGTGATTATCTGTTATTAAATCATTTAGTAACACAGCTTTAGATGACAGAGATCTAATATTTAGGAGACCACATTTAATAGTCCTGTTTTGTTGCACTGCTGAAATAATGGTGTTAACTTGTATAAGGTTATTGTGTACGACTCCTCTTGTGTTTACTTTAGATTTATTTAATTTAAGTGGCCGTGGGACAGACACAGTCTCTATTCTAGAGTAATGGATGGGTAACTACTTGACAAGAAGACCAGAGAAGGGTGTTAAACTACAACTCTGCTCCCGGTTTCTGATCTGAACCCCGGATTGTCATGGATTAGGTCCGGTGATCAACGTGGTCATATTCGCAGAAATGAGGCGCTCCTTCCAACGTGGGATGGACGCCGTCCCTCCTCATCAGATCAGGTTTTCCCCAGAAAGTCTTCCAGTTGTCTACGTAGCCCACCTTATTCGCTGGGCACCACTTCGACAGCCAGCAGTTGAAAGACAACATACGGCTATATAATTCGTCAGTTTTCAAATTTGGGAGAGGGCCAGAGAAAATTACGGTGTCTGACAACGTCTTGGCATAAGCACACACCGATTCCACATTCATTTTACTGACTTCCGACCTACGGGCTCGGGCGTCGTTACCACCGGCATGTATTACAATCTGACTGTACCTACGCTCATCCTTAGCCAGCAGCTTCAAACAAGACTCCACGTCGCCCGCTCTGGCCCCCGGGAGGCACACTACCCTGGTCCGCGGCTTCGCTATCTTCACGTTCCTGACTATAGAGCTCCCGATAACCAGGGTGTTCTCCTCAGCGGGTGTGTCGCTGAGCAGGGAAAAGCGGTTCGAAACGTGAAGTGGTTGGTGCACAGCAGGCTTCTGTATAGACTTACCACTCTTGCGAACCCATCATCCTGGCTGGCCAGGCGCTGCCGGGGAAGAGCTAGTAGCTACCTGTGGCTCCGCACTGGCTACGGGAGAGGGCGGGCTAACTAGCATAGCTGGCTGAGTTTCGATGGCGCGGAGCCGTGCATCTAACCCACTTAGACCCGCCTCCAACCTAGCAAATAAACTGCACTTGTTGCATGTACCGTTATCATTAAGGGAGGCAGGGAGATAACTATACATGAGACACACTGAGCAAGACGGAAAGAGAGGGAGAGAAGGAAGAGACATGCTGTAGCTGCGGAGCTTACCAGCGCGTTGAGACGATGCGTTCAGGAGCAGCTGGGAAAATCAGTGCTCTCTGCTTTGCTCTCTGCTCTGCTCTCTGCTCTGCTCCCACATCCCCTACACATTGTGTATTATTGTCTATAGTTCTTCAAGAGGCTTTAATCAAAAACTTGTGGCAAAGAAGTAATTTTGAGTATGCTGGTCCTAAAATTTGTCGGCTCTTATTGACCTAATTGTTGAGCATAAAATTCTGAAAATACATTTCGTTGTTGGCAGGAATCGAACCTGCGCGGGGAGACCCCAATGGATTTCTAGTCCATCGCCTTAACCACTCGGCCACAACACCTTCTAGCCGGTAAAAACAAACTTTCAGAATCAATTACAGCTGGATTAGTGGTTGACAAAAATTGACTAAATGCACATTTCTAGAAAGAAGTTTGCCAGATAAATCTCAACTGTGTTCTATTTGCCTTTACTTTGTGCACTATTTTCTTTAACTTGAATAGGTGACTAATAGGTAACTGTGACAATATTAACAAGTGGAGATACCATGGATTGAACCCGGGGCCTCATACCTGCGAAGCATGCGCTACACCGCTGAGCTACATCCCCTACACATTATGTTTCGTTGTTTATAGTTCTTCAAGAGGCTTTAATCAAAAACTTGTGGCAAAGAAGTAATTTTGAGTATGCTGGTCCCAAAATGTGTCGGCTCTGATTGACCTAATTGTTGAGCATAAAATTCTGAAAATACATTTCGTTGTTGGCAGTACAATACAAACTTTCAGAATCAATTATAGATGGATTAGTGATTGACAAAAATTGACTAAATGCACATTTCTATAAAGCAGTTTGCCAGATGTATCTCATCTGTGTTCAATTTGCCTTTACTTTGTGCACTATTTCTTTAACTTGAATAGGTTTTTGTTTAAGTTTTTAAAGATCATTTGTTAACTGTGACTATATAAACAAGTGGAGATACCATGGATTGAACCAGGGTCCTCATACCTGCAAAGCATGCGCTCTAACAATAAGCTACATCCCCTACACATTGTGTATTATTGTCTATAGTTATTCAAGAGGCTTTAATCAAAAACTTCTAGCCGGTAAAAACAAACTTTCAGAATCAATTACAGCTGGATTAGTGGTTGACAAAAATTGACTAAATGCACATTTCTAGAAAGAAGTTTGCCAGATAAATCTCAACTGTGTTCTATTTGCCTTTACTTTGTGCACTATTTCTTTAACTTGAATAGGTTTTTGTTTAAGTTTTTAAAGATAATTTGTTAACTGTGACTATATAAACAAGTGGAGATACCGTGGATTGAACCAGGGTCCTCATACCTGCAAAGCATGCGCTCTAACGATGAGCTACAACCCCTACACATTTTGTATTATTGTCTATAGTTATTCAAGAGGCTTTAATCAAAAACTTGTGGCAAAGAAGTAATTTTGAGTATGCTGGTCCTAAAATGTGTCGGCTCTTATTGACCTAATTGTTGAGCATAAAATTCTGAAATTACATTTCGTTGTTGGCAGGATTCGAACCTGCGCAGGGAGACCCCAATGGATTTCTAGTCCATCGCCTTAACCACTCGGCCACAACAACCTTCTAGACGGTAAAAACAAACTTTCAGAATCAATTACAGCTGGATTAGTGGTTGACAAAAATTGACTAAATGCACATTTCTAGAAAGCAGTTTGCCAGATAAATCTCAACTGTGTTCTACTTGCCTTTACTTTGTGCACTATTTCTTTAACTTGAATAGGTTTTTGTTTGTTAAGTTTTTAAAGATAATTTGTTAAATGTGACTATATAAACAAGTGGAGATACCATGGATTGAACCAGGGTCCTCATACCTGCAAAGCATGCGCTCTAACGATGAGCTACATCCCCTACACATTGTGTATTATTGTCAATAGTTATTCAAGAGGCTTTAATCAAAAACTTGTGGCAAAGAAGTAATTTTGAGTATGCTGGTCCTAAAATGTGTCGGCTCTTATTGACCTAATTGTTGAGCATAAAATTCTGAAAATACATTTCGTTGTTGGCAGGATTCGAACCTGCGCGGGGAGACCGCAATGGATTTCTAGTCCATCGCCTTAACCACTCAGCCACAACAACCTTCTAGCCGTTAAAATCAAACTTTCAGAATCAATTATAGCTGGATTAGTGGTTGACAAAAATTGACAAAATGCACATTTCTAGAAAGCAGTTTGCCAGATAAATCTCAACTGTGTTCTATTTGCCTTTACTTTGTGCACTACTTCTTTAACTTGAATAGGTTTTTGTTTAAGTTTTTAAAGATAATTTGTTAACTGTGACTATATAAACAAGTGGAGATACCATGGATTGAACCAGGGTCCTCACACCTGCGAAGCATGCGCTCTAACGATGAGCTACATCCCCTACACATTGTGTATTATTGTCAATAGTTATTCAAGAGGCTTTAATCAAAAACTTGTGGCAAAGAAGTAATTTTGAGTATGCTGGTCCTAAAATGTGTCGGCTCTTATTGACCTAATTGTTGAGCATAAAATTCTGAAAATACATTTCGTTGTTGGCAGGATTCGAACCTGCGCGGGGAGACCGCAATGGATTTCTAGTCCATCGCCTTAACCACTCAGCCACAACAACCTTCTAGCTGTTAAAATCAAACTTTCAGAATCAATTATAGCTGGATTAGTGGTTGACAAAATTGACAAAATGCACATTTCTAGAAAGCAGTTTGCCAGATAAATCTCAACTGTGTTCTATTTGCCTTTACTTTGT
>JAYMGU010000310.1:35000-57500 GCA_036178185.1 Liparis tanakae
GATGAGCTACATCCCTACATTTGTATTATTGTCTATAGTTATTCAAGAGGCTTTAATCAAAAACTTGGCAAAGAAGTAATTTTGAGTATGCTGGTCCTAAAATGTGTCGGCTCTTATTGACCTAATTGTTGAGCATAAAATTCTGAAAATACATTTCGTTGTTGGCAGGATTCGAACCTGCGGGGAGACGCAATGGATTTCTAGTCCATCGCCTTAACCACTCAGCCACAACAACCTTCTAGCTGTTAAATCAAACTTTCAGAATCAATTATAGCTGGATTAGTGGTTGACAAAATTGACAAAATGCACATTTCTAGAAAGCAGTTTGCCAGATAAATCTCAACTGTGTTCTGTTTGCCTTTACTTTGTGCACTATTTCTTTAACTTGAATAGGTTTTTGTGTTAAGTTTTTAAAGATAATTTGTTAACTGTGACTATATAAACAAGTGGAGATACCATGGATTGAACCAGGGTCCTCATAACCTCTGGCATGCGCTCTAACGATGAGCTACATCCCCATACATTTGTATTATTTCTATAGTTATTCAAGAGGCTTTAATCAAAACTTGTGGCAAAGAAGTAATTTTGAGTATGCTGGTCCTAAAATGTGTCGGCTCTTATTGACCTAATTGTTGAGCATAAAATTCTGAAAATGCATGTCTTTGTTGGCAAGATTCGAACCTACGCAGGGAGACCCCAATGGATTTCTAGTCCATCGCCTTAACCACTCAGCCACAACAACCTTCTAGCTGTTAAAATCAAACTTTCAGAATCAATTATAGCTGGATTAGTGGTTGACAAAAATTGACATAAATGCACATTTCTAGAAAGCAGTTTGCCAGATAAATCTCAACTGTGTTCTATTTGCCTTTACTTTGTGCACTATTTCTTTAACTTGAATAGGTTTTTTGTTTAAGTTTTTAAAGATAATTTGTTAACTGTGACTATATAAACAAGTGGAGATACCATGGATTGAACCAGGGTCCTCATACCTCATGCATGCTTGCTCTAACGATGAGCTACATCCCTACACATTTATTATTGTCAATAGTTATTCAAGAGGCTTTAATCAAAAACTTGTGGCAAAAAGTAATTTTGAGTATGCTGGTCCCAAATGTGTCGGCTCTTATTGACCTAATTGTTGAGCATAAAATTCTGAAAATACATTTCGTTGTTGGCAGGATTCGAACCTGCGGGAGACCCAATGGATTTCTAGTCCATCGCCTTAACCACTCGGCCACAACAACCTTCTAGCTGTTAAATTCAAACTTTCAGAATCAATTATAGCTGGATTAGTGGTTGAAAAATTGACAAATGCACATTTCTAGAAAGCAGTTTGCCAGATAAATCTCAACTGTGTTCTATTTGCCTTTACTTTGTGCACTATTTCTTTAACTTGAATAGGTTTTTGTTTGTTAAGTTTTTAAAGATAATTTGTTAACTGTGTGACTATATAAACAAGTGGAGATACCATGGATTGAACCAGGGTCCTCATACCTGAAGCATGCTCTAACGATGAGCTACATCCCTACACATTGTGTATTATTGTCTATAGTTATTCAAGAGGCTTTAATCAAAAACTTGTGGCAAAGAAGTAATTTTGAGTATGCTGGTCCTAAATGTGTCACTTATTGACCTAATTGTTGAGCATAAAATTCTGAAAATACATTTCGTTGTTGGCAGAGTTCGAAGATGCGGATGTACAGGGGAATGGATTTCTAGTCCATCGCCTTAACCACTCAGCCACAACAACCTTCTAGCTGTTAAAATCAAACTTTCAGAATCAATTATAGCTGGATTAGTGGTTGACAAAAATTGACAAAATGCACATTTCTAGAAAGCAGTTTGCCAGATAAATCTCAACTGTGTTCTATTTGCCTTTACTTTGTGCACTATTTCTTTAACTTGAATAGGTTTTTGTTTGTTAAGTTTTAAAGATAATTTGTTAACTGTGACTATATAAACAAGTGGAGATACCATGGATTGAACCAGGGGTCCTCATACCTGCGAAGCATGCGCTCTAACGATGAGCTACATCCCCTACACATTGTGTATTATTGTCTATAGTTATTCAAGAGGCTTTAATCAAAAAACTTGGCAAAGAAGTAATTTTGAGTATGCTGGTCCTAAAATGTGTCGGCTCTTATTGACCTAATTGTTGAGCATATAAAATTCTGAAAATACATGTCGTTGTTGGCAGGATTCGAACCTCAGGGGAGACCCCAATGGATTTCTAGTCCATCGCCTTAACCACTCGGCCACAACAACCTTCTAGTTAAAATCAAACTTTCAGAATCAATTATAGCTGGATTAGTGGTTGACAAAATTGACAAAATGCACATTTCTAGAAAGCAGTTTGCCAGATAAATCTCAACTGTGTTCTATTTGCCTTTACTTTGTGCACTATTTCTTTAACTTGAATAGGTTTTTGTTTGTTAAGTTTTTAAAGATAATTTGTTGACTGTGACTATATAAACAAGTGGAGATACCATGGATTGAACCAGGGTCCTCATACCTGCGAAGCATGCGCTCTAACGATGAGCTACAACCCCTACACATTTTGTATTATTGTCTATAGTTATTCAAGAGGCTTTAATAAAACACTTGTGGCAAAGAAGTAATTTTGAGTATGCTGGTCCTAAAATTTGTCGGCTCTTATTGACCTAATTGTTGAGCATAAAATTCTGAAATTACATGTCGTTGTTGGCAGGATTCGAACCTGCAAGGGGAGACCCCAATGGATTTCAAGTCTATCGCCTTAACCACTCAGCCAAACAACCTTCTAGCCTTAAAATCAAACTTTCAGAATCAATTATAGCTGGATTAGTGGTTGACAAAAATTGACAAATGCACATTTCTAGAAAGCAGTTTGCCAGATAAATCTCAACTGTGTTCTATTTGCCTTTACTTTGTGCACTATTTCTTTAACTTGAATAGGTTTTTGTTTGTTTTTTAAAGATAATTTGTTAACTGTGACTATATAAACAAGTGGAGATACCATGGATTGAACCAGGGTCCTCATACCTGCAAGCATGCGCTCTAACGATGAGCTACATCCCCTACACATTGTGTATTATTGTCATAGTTATTCAAGAGGCTTTAATCAAAACTTGTGGCAAAGAAGTAATTTTGAGTATGCTGGTCGTAGAATGTGTCGGCTCTGATTGGCCTAAGTGTTGAGCAAAAAATTCTGAAAATACATTTCGTTGTTGGCAGGATTCGAACCTGCCGGGGAGACCCAATGGATTTCTAGTCCATCGCCTTAACCACTCCCACAACAACCTTCTAGCCGTTAAAACAAACTTTCAGAATCAATTATAGCTGGATTAGTGGTTGACAAAAATTGACAAAATGCACATTTCTAGAAAGCAGTTTGCCAGATAAATCTCAACTGTGTTCTATTTGCCTTTACTTTGTGCACTATTTCTTTAACTTGAATAGGTTTTTGTTTGTTAAGTTTTTAAAGATAATTTGTTAACTGTGACTATATAAACAAGTGGAGATACCATGGATTGAACCAGGGTCCTCATACCATGCGCATGCGCTCTAACGATGAGCTACATCCCCACATTTGTATTATTGACAATAGTTATGCTAGAGGCTCTAATCAAAATCGTGTGGCAAAGAAGTAATTTTGAGTATCCTGGTCTCAATATGTGTCGGCTCTTATTGACCTAATTGTTGAGCTTAAAATTCTGAAAATACATTCCGTTGATGGCAGGATTCGAACTCGCGGGGAGACCCAATGGATTTCTAGTCCATCACCTTAACCACTCAGCCACAACAACCTTCTCTGTTAAAATCAAACTTTCAGAATCAATTATAGCTGGATTAGTGGTTGACAAAAATTGACAAATGCACATTTCTAGAAAGCAGTTTGCCAGATAAATCTCAACTGTGTTCTATTTGCCTTTACTTTGTGCACTATTTCTTTAACTTGAATAGGTTTTTGTTTAAGTTTTTTTAAAGATAATTTGTTAACTGTGACTATATAAACAAGTGGAGATACCATGGAGTGAACCAGAGTCCTCATACCTGCGAAGCATGCACTCTAACGATGAGCTACATCCCCTTCACATCTTGTAATATTGTCAATAGTTATTCAAGAGGCTTTAATCAAAACTTGTGGCAAAGAAGTAATTTTGAGTATGCTGGTCCTAAAATGTGTCGGCTCTTATTGACCTAATTGTTGAGCATAAAATTCTGAAAATATATATCGTTGTTGGCAGGATTCGAACTCCGGGGGAGACCCCAATGGATTTCTAGTCCATCGCCTTAACCACTCAGCCACAACAACCTTCTAGTTAAAATCAAACTTTCAGAATCAATTATAGCTGGATTAGTGGTTGACAAAAATTGACAAAATGCACATTTCTAGAAAGCAGTTTGCCAGATAAATCTCAACTGTGTTCTATTTGCCTTTACTTTTGCACTATTTCTTTTAACTTGAATAGGTTTTTGTTTGTTAAGTTTTTAAAGATAATTTGTTAACTGTGACTATATAAACAAGTGGAGATACCATGGATTGAACCAGGGTCCTCATACCTGCAAGCATGCGCTCTAACGATGAGCTACATCCCTACACATTTTGTATTATTGTCTATAGTTATTCAAGAGGCTTTAATCAAAAACTTGTGGCAAAGAAGTAATTTTGAGTATGCTGGTCCCAAAATGTGTCGCTCTTGATTGACCTAATTGTTGAGCATAAAATTCTGAAAATACATTTCGTTGTTGGCAGGATTCGAACCTCGGGGAGACCCAATGGATTTCTAGTCCATCGCCTTAACCACTCGGCCACAACAACCTTCTACAGTTAATTCAAACTTTCAGAATCAATTATAGCTGGATTAGTGGTTGACAAAAATTAACTAAATGCACATTTCTAGAAAGCAGTTTGCCAGATAAATCTCAACTGTGTTCTATTTGCCTTTACTTTGTGCACTATTTCTTTAACTTGAATAGGTTTTTGTTTGTTAAGTTTTAAAGATAATTTGTTAACTGTGACTATATAAACAAGTGGAATACCATGGATTGAACCAGGGTCTCATACCTGCGAAGCATGCTCTAACGATGAGCTACATCCCCACACATTTTTATTTTCAATAGTTATTCAAGAGGCTTTAATCAAAAACTTGTAAAGAAGTAATTTTGAGTATGCTGGTCCTAAAATGTGTCGGCTCTTGACCTAATTGTTGAGCATAAAATTCTGAAAATACATTTTTTGTTGGCAGGATTCGAACCTGCGCGCTGGGAGACCCCAATGGATTTCTAGTCCACCGCCTTAACCACTCAGCCACAACAACCTTCTTGTGATTAAATTCAAACTTTCATAATCAATTATAGCTGGATTAGTGGTTGACAAAAATTGACAAAATGCACATTTCTAGAAAGCAGTTTGCCAGATAAATCTCAACTGTGTTCTATTTGCCTTTACTTTGTGCACTATTTCTTTAACTTGAATAGGTTTTTGTTTTAAGTTTTTAAAAGATAATTTGTTAACTGTGACTATATAAAACAAGTGGAGATACCAGGATTGAACCAGGGTCCTCATACCTTGTAACGATGAGCTACATCCCCACATTTGTATTATTGTCTATAGTTATTCAAGAGGCTTTAATCAAAAACTTGTGTCAAAGCAAAAGTAATTTGAGTATGCTGGTCCTAAAATGTGTCAGCTCTTATTGACCTAATTGTTGAGCATAAAATTCTGAAAATACATTTCGTTGTTGGCAGGATTCGAACCTCTTGCACAGGGAGAATGAATTTTCTAGTCCATCCCTTAACCACTTCATACCACAACATTTCTAAAAACAAACTTTCAGAATCAATTATAGCTGGATTAGTGGGTGAAAAAAATTGACAAATGCACATTTCTAGAAAGCAGTTTGCCAGATAAATCTCAACTGTGTTCTATTTGCCTTTACTTTTGCACTATTTCTTTACTTGAATAGGTTTTTGTTTGTTAAGTTTTAAAGATAATTTGTTAACTGTGACTATATAAACAAGTGGAGATACCATGGATTGAACCAGGGTCCTCATACCTCTAGCATGCGCTCTAACGATGAGCTACATCCCCTACACATTTGTATTATTGTCTATAGTTATTCAAGAGGCTTTAATCAAAACTTGTGGCAAAAGAAGTATTTTAGTATGCTGGTCCTAAAATGTGTCGGCTCTGATTGACCTAATTGTTGAGCATAAAATTCTGGAAAATACATTTTCGTTGTTGGCAGGATTCGAACCTGCACAGGGGAGACCCCAATGGATTTCTAGTCCATCGCCTTAACCACTCGGCCACAACAACCTTCTAGCCATTAAAACAAACTTTCAGAATCAATTATAGCTGGATTAGTGGTTGACAAAAATTGACAAATGCACATTTCTAGAAAGCAGTTTGCCAGATAAATCTCAACTGTGTTCTATTTGCCTTTTACTTTGCACTATTTCTTTAACTTGAATAGGTTTTTGTTTGTTAAGTTTTTTAAGATAATTTGTTAACTGTGACTATATAAACAAGTGGAGATACCATGGATTGAACCAGGGTCCTCATACCTCAAAGCATGCGCTCTAACGATGAGCTACATCCCCCACATTTTGTATTCATTGTTTATAGTTCTTCAAGAGGCTTTAATCAAAAACTTGTGGCAAAGAAGTAATTTTAGTATGCTGGTCCCAAAATGTGTCAGCTCTTATTGACCTAATTGTTGAGCATAAAATTCTGAAAATACATTTCGTTGTTGGCAGGATTCGAACCTGCGCGGGAGACCCAATGGATTTCTAGTCCATCGCCTTAACCACTCGGCCACAACAACCTTCTAGGTTAAATTCAAACTTTCAGAATCAATTATAGCTGGATTAGTGGTTGACAAAAATTGACAAAATGCACATTTCTAGAAAGCAGTTTGCCAGATAAATCTCAACTGTGTTCTATTTGCCTTTACTTTGTGCACTATTTCTTTAACTTGAATAGGTTTTTTGTTTAAGTTTTAAAGATAATTTGTTAACTGTGACTATATAAACAAGTGGAATACCATGGATTGAACCAGGGTCCCTCATACCTGCAGCATGCATGGCTCTAACGATGAGCTACATCCCTACACATTTTGTTTCATTGTCTATAGTTCTTCAAGAGGCTTTAATCAAAAACTTGTGGCAAAGAAGTAATTTTGAGTATGCTGGTCCCTAAAATGTGTCGCTCTTATTGACCTAATTGTTGAGCATAAAATTCTGAAAATACATTTCGTTGTTGGCAGGATTCGAACCTGCGGGGAGACCCCAATGGATTTCTAGTCCATCGCCTTAACCACTCGGCCCCAAACAACCTTCTAGCTGTTAAATCAAACTTTCAGAATCAATTATAGCTGGATTAGTGGTTGACAAAATTGACAAAATGCACATTTCTAGAAAGCAGTTTGCCAGATAAATCTCAACTGTGTTCTGTTGCCTTTACTTTGTGCACTATTTCTTTAACTTGAATAGGTTTTTTGTTTGTTAAGTTTTTAAAAGATAATTTGTTAACTGTGACTATATAAACAAGTGGAGATACCATGGATTGAACCAGGGTCCTCATACCTGCGAAACATGCGCTCTAACGATGAGCTACATCATCCCTACACATCTTGTATTATTGTCTATAGTTATTCAAGAGGCTTTAATCAAAAACTTGTGGCAAAAGAAGTAATTTTGAGTATGCTGGTCCTAAAATGTGTCGGCTCTTATTGACCTAATTGTTGAGCATAAAATTCTGAAAATACATTTCGTTGTTGGCAGGATTCGAACCTGCGCGGGAGACATAATGGATTTCTAGTCCATCGCCTTAACCACTCGCCACAACAACCTTCTAGCCTTAAAAATCAAACTTTCAGAATCAATTATAGCTGGATTAGTGGTTGACAAAAATTGACAAAATGCATGCACATTTCTAGAAAGCAGTTTGCCAGATAAATCTCAACTGTGTTCTATTTGCCTTTACTTTGTGCACTATTTCTTTAACTTGAATAGGTTTTTTGTTAAGTTTTTAAAGATAATTTGTTAACTGTGACTATATAAACAAGTGGAGATACCATGGATTGAACCAGGGTCCTCATACCCTGCGACTCAAACCATGAAGCATGCTCTCTAACGATGAGCTACATCCCCTACACATTTGTATTATTGTCAATAGTTATTCAAGAGGCTTTAATCAAAAACTTGTGGCAAAAGTAATTTTTATGCTGGTCCTAAAATGTCGGCTCTTATTGACCTAATTGTTGAGCATAAAATTCTGAAAATACATTTTGTTGTTGGCAGGATTCGAACCTGCAGGGGAGACCCAATGGATTTCTAGTCCATCGCCTTAACCACTCAGCCACAACAACCTTCTAGCCATTTAAAACAAACTTTCAGAATCAATTATAGCTGGATTAGTGGTTGACAAAAATTGACTAAATGCACATTTCTAGAAAGCAGTTTGCCAGATAAATCTCAACTGTGTTCTATTTGCCTTTACTTTTGTGCACTATTTCTTTTCTTGAATAGGTTTTTGTTTAAGTTTTTAAAGATAATTTGTTAACTGTGACTATATAAACAAGTGGAGATACCATGGATTGAACCAGGGTCCTCATACCTGCAAGCATGCTCTAACGATGAGCTACATCCCTACACATTTGTATTATTGTCTATAGTTATTCAAGAGGCTTTAATCAAAAACTTGTGGCAAAGAAGTCATTTTAGTATGCTGGTCCTAAAATGTGTATAGCGGCTCTTATTGACCTAATTGTTGAGCATAAAATTCTGAAAATACATTTCGTTGTTGGCAGGATTCGAACCTCTTGGGGAGACAATGGATTTCTAGTCCATCGCCTTAACCACTCAGCCACAACAACCTTCTGATTAAATTCAAACTTTCATAATCAATTATAGCTGGATTAGTGGTTGAAAAAAATTGACAAATGCACATTTCTAGAAAGCAGTTTGCCAGATAAATCTCAACTGTGTTCTATTTGCCTTACTTTGTGCACTATTTCTTTAACTTGAATAGGTTTTGTTTGTACGTTAAGTTTTAAAGATAATTTGTTAACTGTGACTATATAAACAAGTGGAATACCATGGATTGAACCAGGGTCCTCATACCTGCAAGCATGCACTCTAACGATGAGCTACATCCCCTACATTTGTATTATTGTCTATAGTTATTCAAGAGGCTTTAATCAAAAAACTTGTGCTTAAAAGAAGTAATTTTGAGTATGCTGGTCCTAAAATGTGTCCTTATTGGCCTAATTGTTGAGCATAAAATTCTGAAAATACATTTCGTTGTTGGCAGGATTCGAACCCGCAGGGGAGACCCCCAATGGATTTCTAGTCCATCGCCTTAACCACTCAGCCAACAACCTTCTAGCTGTTAAATCAAACTTTCAGAATCAATTATAGCTGGATTAGTGGTTGAAAAAAATTGACAAAATGCACATTTAGAAAGCAGTTTGCCAGATAAATCTCAACTGTGTTCTGTTGCCTTTACTTTGTGCACTATTTCTTTTAACTTGAATAGGTTTTGTTTAAGTTAAGTTTTTAAAGATAATTTGTTAACTGTGACTATATAAACAAGTGGAGATATGGATTGAACAGGTCCTCATACCTGCAAGCATGGCTCTAACGATGAGCTACATCCCTACACATTATGTATTATTGTCTATAGTTCTTCAAGAGGCTTTAATCAAAAACTTGTGGCAAAGAAGTCATTTTGAGTATGCTGGTCCTAAAATGTGTCGGCTCTGATTGACCTAATTGTTGAGCATAAAATTCTGAAAATACATTTCGTTGTTGGCAGGATTCGAACCTGCGGGGAGACCAATGGATTTTCTAGTCCATCGCCTTAACCACTGGGCCACAACAACCTTCTAGCCTTTAAAACAAACTTTCAGAATCAATTATAGCTGGATTAGTGGTTGACAAAAAATTGACAAAATGCACATTTCTAGAAAGCAGTTTGCCAGATAAATCTCAACTGTGTTCTATTTGCCTTTACTTTGTGCACTATTTCTTTAACTTGAATAGGTTTTGTTTAAGTTTTTAAAGATCTTTTGTTAAATCTGACTATATAAACCTGTGGAGATCCCATGCATTGAACCAGGGTCCTCATTCTCATACCTGCAAGCATGCGCTCTAACGATGAGCTACATCCCCCTACATCTTGTAATATTGTCTACCATAGTTATTCAAGAGGCTTTAATCAAAAACTTGTGGCAAAAAGTAATTTTTGAGTATGCTGGTCCTAAAATGTGTCTCTTATTGACCTAATTGGTGAGCATAAAATTCTGAAAATACATTTCGTTGTTGGCAGGATTCGAACCTCTTGGCAGGGAGACCCCAATGGATTTCTAGTCCATCGCCTTAACCACTCGGCCACAACAACCTTCTAGCCATTAAATACAAACTTTCAGAATCAATTATAGCTGGATTAGTGGTTGACAAAAATTGACAAAATGCACATTTCTAGAAAGCAGTTTGCCAGATAAATCTCAACTGTGTTCTATTTGCCTTTACTTTGTGCACTACTTCTTTAACTTGAATAGGTTTTTGTGTTAAGTTTTTTAAAGATAATTTGTTAACTGTGACTATATAAACAAGTGGAGAATACCATGGATTGAACCAGGGTCCTCATACCTGCGAAGCATGCGCTAACGATGAGCTACATCCCCTACACATTGTGTATTATTGTTATAGTTATTCAAGAGGCTTTAATCAAAAACTTGGCAAAGAAGCAATTTTGAGTATGCTGGTCCTAAAATGTGTCGGCTCTTATTGACCTAATTGTTGAGCATAAAATTCTGAAAATACATTTTGTTGTTGGCAGGATTCGAACCTGCGCGGGGTGACCGCAATGGATTTCTAGTCCATCCCCTTTACCACTCAGCCACAACAACCTTCTAGCTGTTAAAATCAAACTTTCAGAATCAATTATAGCTGGATTAGTGGTTGACAAAATTGACAAATGCATTTCTAGAAAGCAGTTTGCCAGATAAATCTCAACTGTGTTCTATTTGCCTTTACTTTGTGCACTATTTCTTTAACTTGAATAGGTTTTTTGTTTAAGTTTTTAAAGATAATTTGTTAATGTGACTATATAAACAAGTGGAATACCATGGATTGAACCAGGGTCCTCATGGCTCACCTGCATGCTCTCTAACGATGAGCTACATCCCCCCATACATTATGTTTATTGTTTATACATCTTCAAGAGGCATTAATCAAAAACTTGTGGCAAAGAAGTATTTTAGTATGCTGGTCCTAAAATGTGTCGGCTCTTATTGACCTTATTGTTGGGGATAAAGTTCTGAAGATAGATTTCATGTTGGCAGGATTCGAGACCTGCGGGAGACCAATGGATTTCTAGTCCATCGCCTTAACCACTCGGCCACAACAACCTTCTAGCCGTTAAAATCAAACTTTCAGAATCAATTATAGCTGGATTAGTGGTTGACAAAAATTGACAAAATGCACATTTCTAGAAAGCAGTTTGCCAGATAAATCTCAACTGTGTTCTATTTGCCTTTACTTTGTGCACTATTTCTTTAACTTGAATAGGTTTTTGTTTGTTAAGTTTTAAAGATAATTTGTTACTGTGACTATATAAACAAGTGGAGATACATGGATTGAACCAGGGTCCTCATACCTGCAAGCATGCTCTAACGATGAGCTACATCCCCTACACATTTGTTTTTGTCTATAGTTATTCAAGAGGCTTTAATCAAAACTTGCTTGTGGCAAAGAAGTAAATTTTAGTATGCTGGTCCTAAAATGTGTCGGCTCTTATTGACCTAATTGTTGAGCATAAAATTCTGAAAATACATTTCGTTGTTGGCAGGATTCGAACCTGCGGGGGGAGACCAAATGGATTTCTAGTCCATCGCCTTAACCACTCAGCCACAACAACCTTCTAGCTGTTTAAATCAAACTTTCAGAATCAATTATAGCTGGATTAGTGGTTGACACAAAATTGACAAAATGCACATTTCTAGAAAGCAGTTTGCCAGATAAATCTCAACTGTGTTCTATTTGCCTTTACTTTGTGCACTATTTCTTTAACTTGAATAGGTTTTTGTTTGTTAAGTTTTAAGATAATTTGTTAAATGTGACTATATAAACAAGTGGATACCATGGATTGAACCAGGGTCCTCACACCTACCTGCGAAGCATGCTCTAACGATGAGCTACATCCCCTACACATTGTTATTGTCAATAGTTATTCAAGAGGCTTTAATCAAAAACTTGTGCAAAAAGTAATTTTGAGTATGCTGGTCCTAAAATGTGTCGGCTCTTATTGACCTAATTGTTGAGCATAAAATTCTGAAAATACATTTCGTTGTTGGCAGGATTCGAACCTGCGCATGGGAGACCCCAATGGATTTCTAGTCCATCGCTTAACCACTCAGCCACAACAACCTTCTAGCTGTTAAAATCAAACTTTCAGAATCAATTATAGCTGGATTAGTGGTTGAAAACAAAATTGACAAAATGCACATTTCTAGAAAGCAGTTTGCCAGATAAATCTCAACTGTGTTCTATTTGCCTTTACTTTGTGCACTATTTCTTTAACTTGAATAGGTTTTTTGTTAAGTTTTTTTAAAGATAATTTGTTAACTGTGACTATATAAACAAGTGGAATACGTGGATTGAACCAGGGGTCCTCTTCCTCATACCTCAAACATGCTCTAACGATGAGCTACATCCCCTACACATTTGTTTCATTGTTTATAGTTCTTCAAGAGGCTTTAATCAAAAACTTGTGAAAAAAGTCATTTTGAGTATGCTGGTCCCAAAATGTTTGGCTCTTATTGACCTAATTGTTGAGCATAAAATTCTGAAAATACATTTCGTTGTTGGCAGGATTCAACCTGCGCGGGAGACCGCAATGGATTTCTAGTCCATCCATTAACCACTCGGCCACAACAACCTTCTAGTGATTAAATTCAAACTTTCATAATCAATTATAGCTGGATTAGTGGTTGACAAAAATTGACAAAATGCACATTTCTAGAAAGCAGTTTGCCAGATAAATCTCAACTGTGTTCTGTTGCCTTTTACTTTGTGCACTATTTCTTTAACTTGAATAGGTTTTTGTTTGTTAAGTTTTAAAGATAATTTGTTAAATGTGACTATATAAACAAGTGGAGATACCATGGATTGAACCAGGGTCCTCATACCTGCATAAGCATGCGCTCTAACGATGAGCTACATCCCCTGGCACATCTTGTTTATTGTCTATAGTTATTCAAGAGGCTTTAAATCAAAAAACTTGTGGCAAAGAAGTAATTTTGAGTATGCTGGTCCCTAAAATGTGTCGGCTCTTATTGACCTAATTGTTGAGCATAAAATTCTGAAAATACATTTCGTTGTTGGCAGGATTCGAACCCTGCGGGGACCCCAATGGATTTCTAGTCCATCGCCTTAACCACTCGGCCACAACAACCTTCTAGTGTTAAATTCAAACTTTCAGAATCAATTAGCTGGATTAGTGGTTGACAAAAATTGACAAAATGCACATTTGAAAGCAGTTTGCCAGATAAATCTCAACTGTGTTCTATTTGCCTTTACTTTGTGCACTATTTCTTTAACTTGAATAGGTTTTTGTTTAAGTTTTTAAAGATAATTTGTTAATGTGACTATATAAACAAGTGGAGATACCATGGATTGAACCAGGGTCCCTTCTGCAAAGCATGCGCTCTAACGATGAGCTACATCCCCTACACATTATGTATTATTTATAGTTATTCAAGAGGCTTTAATCAAAACTTGTGGCAAGAAGTAATTTTGAGTATGCTGGTCCTAAAATGTGTCGGCTCTTATTGACCTAATTGTTGAGCATAAAATTCTGAAAATAATTTTGTTGTTGGCAGGATTCGAACCTGGGGAGACCCAATGGATTTCTAGTCCATCACTTAACCACTCAGCCACAACAACCTTCTAGCCATTAAATTCAAACTTTCAAATCAATTATAGCTGGATTAGTGGTTGACAAAATTGACAAAATGCACATTTCTAGAAAGCAGTTTGCCAGATAAATCTCAACTGTGTTCTGTTGCCTTTACTTTGTGCACTATTTCTTTAACTTGAATAGGTTTTGTTTGTTAAGTTTTTTTAAAGATAATTTGTTAACTGTGACTATATAAACAAGTGGAGATACCATGGATTGAACCAGGGTCCCTACAAGTATGCGTGCCTAACGATGAGCTACATCCCCCACATTTTTTATTGTCTATAGTTATTCAAGAGGCTTTAATCAAAAACTTGTGGCAAAGTCATTTTGAGTATGCTGGTCCTAAAATGTGTCGGCTCTTATTGACCTAATTGTTGAGCATAAAATTCTGAAAATACATTTCGTTGTTGGCAGGATTCGAACCGCTGGGGAGAACCAATGGATTTCTAGTCCATCGCCTTAACCACTCGGCCACAACAACCTTCTAGCTGTTAAATACAAACTTTCAGAATCAATTATAGCTGGATTAGTGGTTGAAAAATTGACAAAATGCTCATTTCTTGAAAGCAGTTTGCCAGATAAATCTCAACTGTGTTCTATCTGCCTTTACTTTGTGCACTATTTCTTTAACTTGAATAGGTTTTTGCTTGTTAAGTTTTTAAAGATAATTTGTTAACTGTGACTATATAAACAAGTGGAGATACCATGGATTGAACCAGGGTCCTCATACCTAAGCATGCACTCTAACGATGAGCTACATCCCTACATCTTGTATTATTGTCTATAGTTATTCAAGAGGCTTTAATCTTTAAAAAAACCTGGCAAAGAAGTAATTTTGAGTATGCTGGTCCTAAAATGTGTCGGCTCTTATTGACCTAATTGTTGAGCATAAATTCTGAAAAATACATTTCGTTGTTGGCAGGATTCGAACCTGCAGGGAGACCCAATGGATTTCTAGTCCATCCCTTAACCACTCTGCCACAACAACCTTCTAGCCATAAATACAAACTTTCAGAATCAATTATAGCTGGATTAGTGGTTGACAAAAATTGACAAAATGCACATTTCTAGAAAGCAGTTTGCCAGATAAATCTCAACTGTGTTCTTTGCCTTTACTTTGTGCACTATTTCTTTAACTTGAATAGGTTTTTGTTTAAGTTTTTTAAAGATAATTTGTTAACTGTGACTATATAAACAAGTGGAATACCATGGATTGAACCAGGGTCCTCATCTCACAGAAGCATGCTCTAACGATGAGCTACATCCCCCTACATTATGTTTCATTGTCTATAGTTATTCAAGAGGCTTTAATCAAAAACTGTGTGTAAAAGAAATTTTGTATGCTGGTCCTAAAATGTGGGCTCTTATTGACCTAATTGTTGAGCATAAAATTCTGAAAATACATTTTCGTTGTTGGCAGGATTCGAACCTCTTGCGCGGGAGACCCAATGGATTTCTAGTCCATCGCCTTAACCACTCAGCCACAACAACCTTCTAGCCTTTAAATACAAACTTTCAGAATCAATTATAGCTGGATTAGTGGTTGACAAAAAATTGACAAAATGCACATTTCTAGAAAGCAGTTGCCAGATAAATCTCAACTGTGTTCTATTTGCCTTTACTTTGTGCACTATTTCTTTAACTTGAATAGGTTTTTGTTTGTTAAGTTTTTAAAGATAATTTGTTGACTGTGACTATATAAACAAGTGGGAATACCATGGATTGAACCAGGGTCCCTCATACCTGCAAAACATGCGCTTGCCTAACGATGAGCTACATCCCTACACATTTGTATTATTGTCAATAGTTATTCAAGAGGCTTTAATCAAAAACTTGGCAAAGAAGTATTTTGAGTATGCTGGTCCCAAAATGTGTCGGCTCTATTGACCTAATTGTTGAGCATAAAAATTCTGAAAAATACATTTCGTTGTTGGCACCAGGTTCTAGTCCATCAGAATCAATTATAGCTGGATTAGTGGTTGAAAAAAATTGACAAATGCACATTTCTAGAAAGCAGTTTGCCAGATAAATCTCAACTGTGTTCTATTTGCCTTTACTTTGTACTATTTCTTTAACTTAATAGGTTTTTGTTTAAGTTTTTAAAGATAATTTGTTAAATGTGACTATATAAACAAGTGGAGATACCATGGATTGAACCAGGTAAAGCATGAAATGTGTCGCTCTTATTGACCTAATTGTTGAGCATAAAATTCTGAAATTGCATGTCGTTGTTGGCAGGATTCGAACCTCTGCAGGGAGACCCAATGGATTTCTAGTCCATCGCCTTAACCACTCGGCCACAACAACCTTCTAGTGATTAAATACAAACTTTCAGAATCAATTATAGCTGGATTAGTGGGTTGACAAAATTGACAAAATGCACATTTCTAGAAAGCAGTTTGCCAGATAAATCTCAACTGTGTTCAATTTGCCTTTACTTTGTGCACTATTTCTTTAACTTGAATAGGTTTTTGTTTGTTAAGTTTTTAAAGATAATTTGTTAACTGTGACTATATAAACAAGTGGTGATACCATGGATTGAACCAGGGTCCTCATACCTGCGAAGCATGCGCTCCTAACGATGAGCTCATCCCTACACATCTTGTATTATTGTCTATAGTTATTCAAGAGGCTTTAATCAAAAACTTTGGGCAAAGAAGTATTTGAGTATGCTGGTCCTAAAATTGTTTCTTATTGACCTAATTGTTGAGCATAAAAATTTGAAATTGCATGTCGTTGTTGGCAGGATTCGAACCTCTTGAGGGAGACCCCAATGGATTTCTAGTCCATCGCCTTAACCACTCGGCCACAACAACCTTCTAGTTTAAAACAAACTTTCAGAATCAATTATAGCTGGATTAGTGGTTGACAAAAATTGACAAATGCACATTTCTAGAAAGCAGTTTGTAGATAAATCTCAACTGTGTTCTATTTGCCTTTACTTTTGCACTATTTCTTTTAACTTGAATAGGTTTTGTTTAAACTTTTTAAAGATAATTTGTTAACTGTGACTATATAAACAAGTGGAATACCATGGATTGAACCAGGGTCCTCATACCTGCAAGCATGCGCTCTAACGATGAGCTACATCCCCTACACATTTTTTATTGTCTATAGTTATTCAAGAGGCTTTAATCAAAAACTTGTGGCAAAAGTAATTTTTAGTATGCTGGTCCCAAAATGTGTCGGCTCTTATTGACCTAATTGTTGAGCATAAATTCTGAAAAACATTCGTTGTTGGCAGGATTCAACCTACCTGGCTGGAGACCCCAATGGATTTTCTAGTCCCTTTAAACCACTCAGCCACAACAACCTTCTAGATTAAATACAAACTTTCAGAATCAATTATAGCTGGATTAGTGGTTGACAAAAATTGACAAAATGCACATTTCTAGAAAGCAGTTTGCCAGATAAATCTCAACTGTGTTCTATTTGCCTTTACTTTGTGCACTATTTCTTTAACTTGAATAGGTTTTTTGTTTAAGTTTTTTAAAGATAATTTGTTAACTGTGACTATATAAACAAGTGGAGATACATGGATTGAACCAGGGTCCTCATAAAGCATGCGCTCTAACGATGAGCTACATCCCTACACATGTTGTTTTCTGTCTATAGTTATTCAAGAGGCTTTTAATCAAAACTTGTGGCAAAGAAGTATTTTGATATGTTGGTCCTAAAATGTGTCGCCTCTTATTGACCTAATTGTTGAGCATAAATTCGAAATTGCATGTCGTTGTTGGCAGGATTCGAACCTGCGCGGGAGACCCAATGGATTTCTAGTCCATCGCCTTAACCACTGCCACAACAACCTTCTAGCCATTAAATACAAACTTTCAGAATCAATTATAACTGGATTAGTGGTTGACAAAATTGACAAAATGCACATTTCTAGAAAGCAGTTTGCAGATAAATCTCAACTGTGTTCTATTTGCCTTTACTTTTGCATTTCTTTCTTGAATAGGTTTTTGTTTGTTAAGTTTTAAAGATAATTTGTTAATCAGACTATATAAACAAGTGGAGATACCATGGATTGAACCAGGGTCCTCATACCTGCATACCTCTGAAGCATGCGCCTAACGATGAGCTACACCCCCCTACATTTGTATTATTGTCTATAGTTATTCAAGAGGCTTTAATCAAAACTTGTGGCAAAGAAGTAATTTTGAGTATGCTGGTCCCAAAATGTGTCGGCTCTTGACCTAATTGTTGAGCATAAAATTCTGAAAATACATTTCGTTGTTGGCAGGATTCGAACCTGCGGGGAGACCCCAATGGATTTCTAGTCCATCGCCTTAACCACTCAGCCACAACAACCTTCTAGTGATAGCTGTTAAATTCAAACTTTCAGAATCAATTATAGCTGGATTAGTGGTTGAAAAAAAATTGACAAAATGCACATTTCTAGAAAGCAGTTTTGCCAGATAAATCTCAACTGTGTTCTATTTGCCTTTACTTTTGTGCACTATTTCTTTAACCGCGAATAGGTTTTTGTTTGTTAAGTTTTTTAAAGATAATTTGTTAAATGTGACTATATAAACAAGTGGAGATACGGATTGAACCAGGGTCCTATACCTGTGAAAGCATGCGCCTAACGATGAGCTACATCCCCTACACATCTTGTGTATTATTGTCTATAGTTATTCAAGAGGCTTTAATCAAAAACTTTGGCAAAGAAGTAATTTTGAGTATGCTGGTCCTAAAATGTGTCGGGGCTCTTATTGACCCTAATTGTTGAGCATAAAATTCTGAAAATACATTTCGTTGTTGGCAGGATTCGAACTCTCTGCGCGCGGGAGACCCCAATGGATTTCTAGTCCATCGCTCGCCTTAACCACTCAGCCACAACAACCCTTCTAGCGTTAAAATCAAACTTTCAGAATCAATTATAGCTGGATTAGTGGTTGACAAAAATTGACAAAATGCACATTTCTAGAAAGCAGTTTGCCAGATAAATCTCAACTGTGTTCTATTTGCCTTTACTTTTGTGCACTATTTCTTTAACTTGAATAGGTTTTTTGTTTGTTAAGTTTTTAAAGATAATTTGTTAACTGTGACTATATAAAACAGTGGAGATACCATGGATTGAACCAGGGTCCTCATACCTGCAAGCATGCGCTCTAACGATGAGCTACATCCCCTACATGTGTATTATTGTCAATAGTTATTCAAGAGGCTTTAATCAAAACTTGTGGCAAAGAAGTAATTTTAGTATGCTGGTCCTAAATGTGTCGGCTCTTATTGACCTAATTGTTGAGCATAAAATTCTGAAAATACATTTCGTTGTTGGCAGGATTCGAACTCGCGCCAGGAGACCATAATGGATTTCTAGTCCATCGCCTTAACCACTCAGCCACAACAACCTTCTAGCTGTTAAATCAAACTTTCAGAATCAATTATAGCTGGATTAGTGGTTGACAAAATTGACAAAATGCATTTCTAGAAAGCAGTTTGCCAGATAAATCTCAACTGTGTTCTATTTGCCTTTACTTTGTGCACTATTACTTTTAACTTGAATAGGTTTTGTTTGTTTGTTAAGTTTTTTTAAGATAATTTGTTAAATGTGACTATATAAACAAGTGGAGATACCATGGATTGAACCAGGTCCTCATACTATGGTCCTCATCCTCACACCTGCAGAAGCTGCAAAGCTTATGCGCTCTAACGATGAGCTACATCCCCTACACATTGTGTATTATTGTCAATAGTTATTCAAGAGGCTTTAATCAAAACTTGTGGCAAAAGAAGTAATTTTATATGTTGGTCTAAAATGTGTCGGCTCTTATTGACCTAATTGTTGAGCATAAAATTCTGAAAATGCATGTTTGTTGGCAGGATTCGAACCCGCGCGGGAGACCCAATGGATTTCTAGTCCATCGCCTTAACCACTGGCCACAACAACCTTTTTTGCTAGTGATTAATACAAACTTTCAGATCAATTATAGCTGGATTAGTGGTTGAAAAAATTGACAAAATGCACATTTCTAGAAAGCAGTTTGCCAGATAAATCTCAACTGTGTTCTATTTGCTTTACTTTTGCAAAAATCTATTTCTTTAACTTGAATAGGTTTTTTTTGTTTTTTTAAAGATAATTTGTTAACTGTGACTATATAAACAAGTGGAGATACCATGGATTGAACCAGGGTCCTCATACCTGCAAAGCATGCTGGCGCTCTAACGATGAGCTACATCCCCTACACATTTTGTATTTTGTTTAGTTATTCAAGAGGCTTTAATCAAAAACTTTGTGGCAAAGAAGTATTTTGAGTATGCTGGTCCCAAAATGTGTCAGCTCTGATTGACCTAATTGTTGAGCATAAAATTCTGAAAAATACATTTCGTTGTTGGCAGGATTCAACCCGCATGAGGAGACCCATGGATTTCTAGTCCATCGCCTAACCAGCCAAAACACCTACTTCTAGCTGTTAAATCAAACTTTCAGAATCAATTATATTGGATTAGTGGTTGACAAAAATTGAAAAATGCACATTTCTAGAAAACAGTTGCCAGATAAATCTCAACTGTGTTCTATTTGCCTCTCTTTGTACTATTTCTTTAACTTGAATAGGTTTTTGTTTAAGTTTTTAAGATAATTTGTTAACTGTGACTATATAAACAAGTGGAGATGTGGATTGACAGGGCCTCATCCTCACACCTCTGCGAAGCATGCCTCTAACGATGAGCTACATCCCCTACACATTATGTAATATTGTCTATAGTTCTTCAAGAGGCTTTATTCGAAAACTTGTGGCAAAGAAGTAATTTTGAGTATGCTGGTCCTAAAATGTGTCGCTCTATTGACCTAATTGTTGAGCATAATTCTGAAATACATTCCTTGTTGGCAGGATTCGAACCTGTGGGCAAGAAGACCCAATGGGATTTTAGTCCATCGCCTTAACCACTCAGCCACAACAACCTTCTAGCCATTAAAATCAAACTTTCAGAATCAATTATAGCTGGATTAGTGGTTGACAAAAATTGACAAATGCACATTTCTAGAAAGCAGTTTGCCAGATAAATCTCAACTGTGTTCTATTTTGCCTTTTACTTTTGTGCACTATTTTTTTAACTTAAAGGTTTTTGTTTGTTAGGTTTTTAAAGATAATTTGTTGGATCACTGTGACTATATAAACAAGTGGAGATACCGATGGATTGAACCAGGGTCCCCTGCAAACATCATACTCATGCAAGCATGCCCTCTAACGATGAGCCTGGGTTACATCACACATTTTGTATTATTGTGTATAGTTATTCAAGAGGCTTTAATCAAAAACTTGTGGCAAAGAAGTAATTTTGAGTATGCTGGTCCTAAAATGTGTAGGGCTCTTATTGACCCCTAATTGTTGAGCATAAAATTCTGAAATTGCATGTCGTTGTTGGCAGGATTCGAACCTCACAGGAGACCCCAATGATTTCTAGTCCATCGCCTTAACCACTCGGCCAAAACAACCCTTCAGCCATTAAATACAAACTTTCAGAATCAATTATAGCTGGATTAGTGGTTGACAAAATTGACAAAATGCACATTTCTAGAAAGCAGTTTGCCAGATAAATCTCAACTGTGTTCTATTTTGCCTTTACTTTGTGCACTATTTCTTTAACTTGAATAGGTTTTGTTTAAGTTTTAAGATAATTTGTTAACTGTGACTATATAAACAAGTGGATACCATGGATTGAACCAGGGTCCTCATCATACATGCAAGCATGCCTTCTAACGATGAGCTACATCCCTACATTATTTGTTTTATTGTTTTGCGTTCTTCAAGAGGCTTTTTCAAAAAACGTGTGGCAAAGAAGTAATTTTGAGTATGCTGGTCCAAATGTGTCGGCTCTGATTGACCTAATTGTTGAGCAAAAATTCTGAAAAATACATTTCGTTGTTGGCAGGATTCGAACCCTGGGAGACCCCAATGGATTTCTAGTCCATCGCCTTAACCACTCGCCACACAAACAACCCTTTTTTTCTAGCCATTAAATTCAAACTTTCAGAATCAATTATAGCTGGATTAGTGGTTGACAAAAAAAATTGAATAAATGCACATTTCTAGAAAGCAGTTTGCCAGATAAATCTCAACTGTGTTCTATTTGCCTTTACTTTGTGCATGCACTATTTCTTTAACTTGAATAGGTTTTTGTTTGTTAAGTTTTTAAAGATAATTTGTTAACTGTGACTATATAAACAAGTGGAGGAATGCCATGGATTGAACCAGGGTCCTCATCTCAAGGCTCACCTCTGACCTCTGGCATGCTCTAACGATGAGCTACATCCCTACATTTGTATTATTGTCTATAGTTATTCAAGAGGCTTTAATCAAAAACTGTGGCAAAGAAGCATTTTGAGTATGCTGGTCCTAAAATGTCGTAAGTGCTCTTATTGACCTAATTGTTGAGCATAAAATTCTGAAAATACATTTCGTTGTTGGCAGGATTCGAACCTCTTGTGAGGAAACCCCAATGGATTTCTAGTCCATCGCCTTAACCACTCAGCCACAACAACCTTCTTCCTTTTAGCTGCCAAAACAAACTTTCAGAATCAATTATAGCTGGAT
>JAYMGU010000311.1:0-25000 GCA_036178185.1 Liparis tanakae
TGTCTAAGAGTGTCATGTTTCCTTTGAACAAGTGTGTGTGTGTGTGTGTGTGTGTGTGTGTGTGTGTGTGTGTGTGTGTAGGATCGGTGTACCTGCATGGCCTGAGGGGGGCGTGGACCAGATGGAGCGTGACGATGCCGGTCCCCGGGTCCCTCGCCGCTGCCTGGGCGGTCCTCCTCCTCCGGGTCGCCGTCTGAGCGGACCGTGCACAGGAAGTCAGACGATGCTGAGGAATGTTTTCAGTTGGTCTGACAAGAGGAAACTCTTGTGTGCTGGTACTGATCCGACATGTCAGATTGGTGTGTGACCAGACACTGAATTGAATAAATTCAGTTGTTTGAAGGAGATGTTTTCACAGCAATATGAGATATATATCAGAGATGGAGTTTAGACCTGTTTAGACCCTTAATATACTATTGAACTTTTTTTTTGACAAATGTTTTTTTTATTTTTTATCTATTTAAATATTTAATTAGACAGCCACTCAAACCTTTTGATAATCTGTACGCCAACATATACATGTGGCTGCTGTTTTTCATAATGAATGCAGTTGCAATATGGCCTTCCGCCACCAGAGGCAGCACGCAGCCAGTCAGCCAAGAATCAATCCTGCAGGATTTATTCTAATTAAATTCGGATTAATTGCAGATTGTAATTTCGGGAAACTTCTTCAACAGATTTAAGAAAAGAACAGCTGAGGACATCTAGCTCTAAGTAGTAATATATAATTAATACTAAAGACATTTGTAATCAAAGAAAATATGTTTGTCCCCATGAGCACTATAAGGGGACACTACAAATGTCAAAGTCTGACATTTCCATCTTTTTACTGAGATGTGTGTGTGTGTGTGTGTGTGTGTGCATGTGTGTGTGTATATGTGTGTGCGTGTAGATGTGTGTGTGTTTGTGTGTGTGTTCAGTCTGCAGCCTCGTTGTCACTTCTAGTTCTTGGAGAAAACAGCTGATTCAGCAGGTCAGACAAAAAGACGGACGGGCACAGACCATCCCGTCCTTCCCGGTCTTCGTCCCCAGTGAGCAGGACGTCCACCTTCCTCTCCAGCCGGCTGCCCGCTTCACACTGGACGTCGCCGAGTGGAGAGCTCTCAGCGGGCCGCTCCAGATGGTCGACAGTTTCTGCTCTGACCTGAAATGTTTGAATATTTGAAAACGTGCCGAACCACAGAGCGAGGAGTCATCTTAGAGATACCGTGGGCAAAGAATGAAAGACTTTGTGCTATTGCGACCTCTTTGGGTAGACGTGTGTCTGTGTGACGTCTGAGTGAACGTTGTGGCGCCACTTGGCCAAAAGATGGCGCTGTAGCAGCAAAACAAAGTATCAGCTTTTCAACAGTACTGAAGACTCCTGAGGGAAGTACAACTATTAACAGCTGTGAGTACGAACAACAGCCGCTTCATGGTTTGAGTTTTTTGCACATTATTTGCATTGTTCTGACAACGTGATTGCACATTTAGTTTACTTGAAAGCGATTGCAATTTTATTTCTTCTATTATTTGAAAAAAACACAGATGGTGGAGCCACAGAAAGTGATTTCAGCCCAGACATAACCGTGAGAGGTTGGAGATGGAAATATTTTTTTAAAACAGCTGCAAAAATCGTCAAAAGGTTGCCACCAGAAAACAGAGCAGGAAGATAAAAGCTGATGGGAAGTGGACTACCCAATACTCTCTCTTTGTTTTTTGAATGAAGATAAAGTTAAATTAGTAAGAAATGCACCTATACATTTATAACGTGGTAAATGACTGTAAATGTCAGTTTTAATCAAATTAAATATCTACACGGTTGTATAGAGGCTCATCTCCAGTGTTCTAATGGCACATTGTGTTATCGCCTTAGAAGGCTAACGGAGGGGTAGAATTTTAGAAAACCCCTTTTTTATGTTAGCACTGCTGAAAACAGTTATGCTGGTCAGAGAAGCTTTGCAACTGGCCTTCCTTTCGAGCTTGAAGTCTGAAGAAGACAATTCATATTTAAAATAAAAATCATTATTTCTAACCTTGTCAATGTATTTACTATATTTTCTATTCATTTTGCAATTCATTGGATAAATAAAAGTGAGTTGGGAGATGACCAGCTCACCTGTTGGTGGGCTGTCCTGCTGGTCTGCCCCGCCACCTTCAACACGTACACTAGTTCTGTGAAATAGCCGCTGATCTCCACAGACACTCCGTTGGTAAACCAGCACAGATCTGGTAACCGACTCGTGGAGAACGCAGCTCATGCACACGGATACAACTTACTGCTCTATCAATGCTCTGAATCCCGCAGAAATAACCTTTAAAGTTCAGTTTAGCTTTCATTTTGCTTAAAGAAATTATTCCAAGCATAGTGTGCTTTAATATTTTGGAAACCAGCTTTATTGCACATTTAATCACATCGTGGTGAGATGCTGTGAGGTACCACACCTTCAGTGTGGTTCCGGGGATAGATGAGACCGGCTGGTCCGTCGTGACTTTAAGGCCGTCGGGGGCCCGACTCGGGTCTTCATCTGAGAAAAGAATACACAGAAACATGAACATGTCGGAGTGTGTCGCACGCAAAAGCGACACAGTGTCTGTTCCACAGAGACACGGGGTGCCAGTGACCTGCGAGGGCGAGAGTAGCCCGGCTCATCAGCGCCAGCCCATACGTTAACATCTTGAACGTATTAGATTACATTGGAGTGACCAGTGGTGGGCCGTCAGGCCCTGCAAGGCCTTCTCTGCTGGCCTAAGCATTTTCAGAATCTAATTTTTTTTTTAAATATATGTTCCCACAAATATGTATTCAATTATTCCCCAGATTAAGAGTTATTCTCTTCATTTCATAGTTTCCGTCTTGGTTGCAATGCTGCCAGCGCCAGGTTGAGATTTGGAGGGCTGGTCTTCATGTTAGATCTTTTATCCAATCATATTCAGCCATCATGTGTTGCTAGGGGTCTAACATCTGCCCTTAGGCCTTCAGGATCGACATTGCGGGCCCTGGTAGCTTAAAGTGAATGAGGATGATCATGTTGTGTCAACCAATCAGCGTTAGAGTTGGCTTTGTAGGCCTGCTAGCTGGCCCCGAAGCAGCACAGGAGCCGCTAGCAGGACGTCTTTTGATTGGATTACCAGTATTGAGAGGCGGGCCTATGGGCAGGTATATGCAGAACCTCGGAACTAGGAAACTGAATTTGATAAACGGATTAATTTGCGTACTACTAAGCTGTTTTCTCAACACACAATGACGGAAGGAGGAGAATATATCGATTTGGTCGAGGATATAATTATAACTCCATTCTCAAGACGAAGCCCGTCACCGCAGGAAAGAGGCTCGTTCGCTACTTTCAAAGTTCCAACTCCGAGCGCTCCGGACGGCTCTCAGGCTCCGAGAAGCTCTGCACACCGGACTGCTGGGAATGCCAGTTATTGGCAAGTGATGGATTTGGCGTTTGGAGCCACACACACTGGATTTGAAAACTTGAGTTGTCTAACCAAGGCAGCAACGAGATGCCAAAGTACGGCTCGGCATCACAAGCATCGGTGCTTTGAACACTGTTGGGGACCCGAGCGGATCTACAGATCAACGGACAGCGCGCAGGACAGCGGAGCTGCACGATGAAAAGGTGGAGAACAATGGAGACATATTGAAGAGACTCATTAATTGTGTCATGTGTTTGGGTAAACGGGAACTTTCATTTTCATCATCACGGTGAAACTGCTTTGGGTGACTATGCGCTGTGTAGTGAACACACTGTAAAGAAAATGGACTTAAAGCTCAAAGTTTGTGGACCAGAAATGGATAGAAGAAGAATATAAATATAACTCTGTTGCACTCGACGATGTTCTTGCCCATTAGTTAAACTGGGTGACGCAGCGCCTTGTTATACTACGTCTCTGACTAACGGTATAGTGTCTAGAGCCATGGCGTCATAATGATAGTAATAAGAGGTTGATTAATTCGGGTTGGACTGTTTAGGACCTCACTGAAGGCCCAAGCCCCAGACCCACGGCCCGCCACTGGGAGTGACCAATGGTGTTCCCTTTTGTGTAGAAATATATACATTGTAATAATGAGTGTAAGCACTTCTTTGGCAGCTTCAAATTAACTAAGACGACAATCCCAGACCACTCACACACAAACTTTCAAGACACTGATATGCGTTCACTACCCTCACCCTCATCCCACGCCTTTACCTGTTTCCTGTTGCAAGTCACGTTTAAATGTATGCGCTTATGTTAAGGTGTGTGTTTTCCTGTTCCCACACTGTCCTCCTATAGGAGCGTAGTCTGCGGATTGTTCTTCTATCCTCTCTATCCTCATGTTGTGCTGTAATCTTTCATCCTTTACGTCAGTTCTGGGAGCGAACGCTGGCGCTTAGCTGCCGCCTGCTCCCAAAAATGTCTTAACTGTAACTTTTTTTTAATGTGTTGCACAGCGACCGTACCTGCCTTGAAAGGTGCGATATAAAATAAATGTATTAACTTCTCCCACCCACTATATGATAAGGAAATACACATAAATATAAAAAACTAAAGTTATTGCATTCAAACCGGGGATTCTTTAGCTCAGGCCTATTCAACTAGCCCCCCGGATACGCCCGCTTGAATTTAACTCCGCCCGCCAGACTGCCTGCAAATCAGTATAGCTTGGTAAGAAAAATAAAACTGACGGACACGCCTTTTTATACATTGAGACATCTAACCGAGAGCCGCTGAGTTTCACTGTTGCTCCACCAGACCTGTATGTTACATTGTTATGTTACGCTCGTGTTGGTTGCCGAACTCCACTCCTCACCAGCTTCTGGTCTGAGCACTGAAAACACCGGGCGCTAGCTAACACTACCATTAAGCTGCAACATGTCTCTCAAAGCCGGCGCCGAAGTTGTCTGCTGGGCTCTCAAGTGTCACGCATTGAGCGTGAGACTCACGATTTCCGCCTTAACTCCCACACTCCCAAGACACATCGTATTTGTGATGCTGAAAAAGTTTCAGCTATTTAATGTTTTAATAATGTGCCGCCAGCACACAAACATGAGGTGGAGAAATCAAGCGCTCCTTCTGAAGTCAGCTGTTAGTTGCCACTTATCAGCCAATCAAAAAATAGAAGTGGGCTACACAACAGCCAATCAGAAAACAGCAAACATATCTGGGTAAGATTTAATCCAGCAACCAATGAAAGTAAAGCATCCAGGAAATGAATTCTACCTCTGAACCACCAATTTTACACATCACATATCTGGCTATTTTTTGACTCAGATCTACTGCGCCAACAGGGCACAAAAATACGACAAATATTATGAGTTGAAGGCAATCCGTTTAAAAAATAAATAAAAAATTTCACAAAAAATAGGTCACTTGCATATGTGGAGTCGAATACACAACCTTCATACGATATTGATCCAAATGTTAATGAGATCTGAGTCGTAGAATGTCCAGATGTGGCATTTGAGCATTGGTGGTTCAGTGGAGAATTTCTCGCCTGCCATGCGGGGAGGCTCGGGTCGATTCTTGGCCAATGCAACATCTGATATTTAGCAGTTATGATAAGCCTGTCTACTCTGAATATCATAAATGACGATTTGAGGGTTCGACTCCCACTAAAAGAGGCCAAACAGCAAACTTGTTTGCGTTTAAAAAGAACATGTAATGAACAACTAATGTTAAAATTCAGCCTCGTTGGCTATGAGTAGGCAGCGCAGTCTCATAATCTGAAGGTCGTGAGTTTGACCTCACACTGGGCAATACTTTTGAGACACCTATACTGTTTTAAAAAAAGATCAATTGACAGGCACAAAATACGACAAATATTATAAGTTGAAGGCAATCCGCTTAAAAAAATAAAAAAAAATAAAACCATCCTCTGCTAACAAGTTTTGCAAATTATATGCCACTAACTGCATTCTAACTGCTAACGTTATTTTACACAAAACATTTTAGTTACACTTAATATTTAACGAATTGATCAACCAAAATAGAAATGACCTGACATTATGTAAGGATCAATACGAATGCATTTCTTCCAGTTATTTCCTTTACTGTGTTTGAAGCATGATTTTTTAATTCTCTTTAATGGTCTGTGTTGCTGACCTCCTTAGGTTAGTGTGTTCGACCCATTCAGCTTAAAAGCGACAGCAGAGTGGCGAGCGGAAGCAGTTAGCCCATAACACAGGGGTCGATTGATCGCAACCATCCTCTGCTAAAAGAATTGTAATGCTGCTTGTACCAGACCTTAACTGGTTTATTACAGTTACATGACTTATTTTCTTTAATTATGTCAGTACACAATGTAGCATTTTGAAACAAAGGTTGATAATGAAAACCTAACCCACTTTCAAGACACATTTTGTTCTAGTGGACACAATCCCTGGCTCCTAAGCCAGGGATTATGGGTTCGAGTCCCAACTGGGGTGTTGTACAGCAGAGTGGCGAAGGAAGGTGGGGCCCATAACCCAGAGGTCGATGGATCGAAACCATCCCCTGCTAACAAGTTTTGCAAATTATATGCCACTTCAACTGGATTCTAACTGCTAACGTTATTTTACACAAAACATTTTAGTTACACTAAATATTTAACGAATTGATCAACCCAAAAACAGAAATGACCTGACATTATGTAAGCATCAAAAATGCATTTCTTCCAGTTAGTTCCTTTACTGTGTTTGAAGCATGATTTATTTACTTTTTGATGGTATGTTGCCCGATCTCCTTATGTTAGTGAGTTTGACTCCCATTCAGAGCAAGAGGCAGCAGAGTGGCGCAGCGGAAGCGTGCTGGGCCCATAACACAGAGGTTGATAGATCGAAACCATCCTCTGCTAAAAGAATTGTAATGGTGCTTGTACCAGACCTTAACTGGTTTATTACAGTTACATGACTTATTTTCTTTAATTATGTCAGTACACAATGTAGCATTTTGAAACAAAGGTTGATAATGAAAACCTAATCCACTTTCAAGAAACATCTTGCCCCAGTGGCCACAATCCCTGGCCTCCTAAGTCAGGGATTGTGGGTTCGAGTCCCATCTGGGGTGATGAACAGCAGAGTGGCGCAGCGGAAGCGTGCTGGGCCCATAACCCAGAGGTCGGTGGATTGAAACCATCCTCTGCTAACAAGATTTTCACATTATATGCCACTTCAACTGCATTCTAACTGCTAACGTTATTTTACACAAAACATTTTAGTTACACTAAATATTTAACGAATTGATCAACCAAAAATAGAAATGACCTGACATTATGTAAGCATCAATACGAATGCATTTCTTCCAGTTCTTTCCTTTACTGTGTTTGAAGCATGATTTCTTTAATTCTCTTTAATGGTCTGTGTTGCCCGACCCTCCTTAGGTTAGTGTGTTTGACTCTATTCAGAGAAATCGGCAGTAGAGTGGCGCAGCGGAAGCTTGCTGGGCCCATGACCCAGAGGTTGATAGAGCAAAACCATCCTCTGCTAAAAGAATTGTAATGTTGCTTGTATCAGACCTTAACTGGTTTAATACAGTTACATGACTTATTTTCTTGAATTATGTCAGTACACAATGTAGCATTTCGAAACTAAGATTGATAATAAAACCAACCCACTTTCATGCAACAACAAGCCCCCAGTGGCCTAATGGATAAGGCACTGGCCTCCTAAGCCAGGGATTGTGGGTTTGAGTCCCATCTGGGTGATGTAGCAGAGAGGGCAGCGAAGGCCCATAACCCAGAGGTCGATGGATCGAAACCATCCTCTGCTAACTAGATTTTCACAATACATGCCACTTCAACTGTATTCTAACTGCTAACGTTATTTTACACAAAACATTTTAGTTACACTAAATATTTAACGAATTGATCAACCAAAAACAGAAATGACCTGACATTATGTAAGCATCAATACCAAGGCATTTCTTCCAGTTAGTTCCTTTACTTTGTTTGAAGCATGATTTATTTACTTCTTTTTGATGGTATGTGTTGCCCGATCTCCTTATGTTAGTGAGTTTGACTCCCATAAAGGGCAAGAGACAGCAGAGTGGCGCAGAGGAAGGTTGGCCCATAACCCAGAGGTCGATGGATCGAAACCATCCTCTGCTAACAAGATTTTCACATTATATGCCACTTCAACTGCATTCTAACTGCTAACGATATTTTACACAAAACATTTTAGTTACACTTAATATTTAACGAATTGATCAACAAAAATTTAAATGACCTGACATTATGTAAGCATCAATACGAATGCATTTCTTCCAGTTATTTCCTTTACTGTGTTTGAAGCATGATTTATTTAATTCTCTCTTTAATGGTCTGTGTTGCCCGACCTCCTTAGGTTAGTGTGTTCCACTCCCATTCAGTGAAAGTGACAGCAGAGTGGCGCAGAGGAAGCGTGCTGGGCCCATAACCCAGCGGTCGATGGATCGAAACCATCCTCTGCTAAAAGAATTGTAATGTTGCTTGTACCAGACCTTAACTAGTTTATTACAGTTACATGACTTATTTTCTTTAATTATGTCAGTACACAATGTAGCATTTTGAAACAAAGGTTGATAATGAAAACCTAATCCACTTTCAAGAAACATCTTGCCCCAGTGGCCACAATCCCTGGCCTCCTAAGTCAGGGATTTGGTTCGAGTCCCATCTGGGGTGATGAACAGCAGAGTGGCGAGCGGAAGCGCTGGGCCCATAACCCAGAGGTCGGTGGATTGAAACCATCCTCTGCTAACAAGATTTTCACATTATATGCCACTTCAACTGCATTCTAACTGCTAACGTTATTTTACACAAAACATTTTAGTTACACTAAATATTTAACGAATTGATCAACCAAAATAGAAATGACCTGACATTATGTAAGCATCAATACGAATGCATTTCTTCCAGTTCTTTCCTTTACTGTGTTTGAAGCATGATTTCTTTAATTCTTTAATGGTCTGTGTTGCCCGACCTCCTTAGGTTAGTGTGTTTGACCCCCATTCAGAGAAATCGGCAGTAGAGTGGCGCAGTGAAGCTTGTTGGGCCCATGACCCAGAGGTTGATAGAGCAAAACCATCCTCTGCTAAAAGAATTGTAATGTTGCTTGTATCAGACCTTAACTGGTTTAATACAGTTACATGACTTATTTTCTTGAATTATGTCAGCACAATGTAGCATTTTTCGAAACTAAGATTGATAATAAAAACCTAACCCACTTTCATGCAACAACAAGCCCCAGTGGCCTAATGGATAAGGCACTGGCCTCCTAAGCCAGGGATTGTGGGTTCGAGTCCCATCTGGGGTGATGTACAGCAGAGTGGCGCAAGCGAAGCGCTGGGCCCATAACCCAGAGGTCGATGGATCGAAACCATCCTCTGCTAACTAGATTTTCACATTATATGCCACTTCAATTGCATTCTAACTGCTAACATTATTTTACACAAAACATTTTAGTTACACTAAATATTTAACGAATTGATCAACCAAAAACAGAAATGACCTGACATTATGTAAGCATCAATACCAAGGCATTTCTTCCAGTTAGTTCCTTTACTTTGTTTGAAGCATGATTTATTTACTTTTTGATGGTATGTGTTGCCCGATCTCCTTATGTTAGTGAGTTTGACTCCCATAAAGGGCAAGAGACAGCAGAGTGGCGCAGAGGAAGCGTGCTGGGCCCATAACCGAGAGGTCGATGGATCGAAACCATCCTCTGCTAACAAGATTTTCACATTATATGCCACTTCAACTGCATTCTAACTGCTAACGATATTTTACACAAAACATTTTAGTTACACTTAATATTTAACGAATTGATCAACAAAAATTTAAATGACCTGACATTATGTAAGCATCAATACGAATGCATTTCTTCCAGTTATTTCCTTTACTGTGTTTGAAGCATGATTTATTTAATTCTCTTTAATGGTCTGTGTTGCCCGACCTCCTTAGGTTAGTGTGTTCCACTCCCATTCAGTGAAAGTGACAGCAGAGTGGCGCAGAGGAAGCGGTTGGGCCTATAACCCAGCTGTCGGCGGGATCGAAACCATCCTCTGCTAAAAGAATTGTAATGTTGCTTGTACCAGACCTTAACTAGTTTATTACAGTTACATGACTTATTTTCTTTAATTATGTCAGTACACAATGTAGTATTTCGAAACTAAGATTAATTATAAAAACCTAAACCACTTTCAAGAAACATCTTGCCCCAGTGGCCTAATGGATGAGGCACTGGCCTCCTAAGCCAGGGATTGTGGGTTTGAGTCCCATTTGGGGTGATGTACAGCAGAGTGGCGAGCGTAGCGCAGGGGCCCATAACCCAGAGGTCGATGGATCAAAACCATCCTCTGCTAACTAGAATTTCACATTATATGCCACTTCAACGGCATTCTAACTGCTAACGTTACTTTATACAAAATATTTTAGTTACACTAAATATTTAACAAATTGATCAACAAAAATAGAAATGACCTGACATTATGTAAGCATCAATACGAATGCATTTCTTCCAGTTAGTTCCTTTACTGTGTTTGAAGCATAATTCATTTACTTTTTGATGGTATGTGTTCCCGATCTCCTTATATTAGTGAGTTTGACTTCATATAGGGCACGGACAGCAGAGTGGCGCAGCGAAGCGCAAGGCCCATAACTCCAGAGGCCGATGGATTTGAAACCATCCTCTGCTAACTAGATTTTCACAATATATGCCACTTCAATTGCATTCTAACTGCTAACGTTATTTTACACAAAACATTTTAGTTACACTTAATATTTAACGAATTGATCAACAAAAATTTTAATGACCTGACATTATGTAAGCATCAATACCAATGCATTTCTTCCAGTTATTTCCCTTTACTGTGTTTGAAGCATGATTTCTTTTAATTTTCTTTAATGGTCTGTGTTGCCCGACCTTCTTAGGTTAGTGTGTTCCACACCCATTCAGCAATGCGACAGCAGAGTGGAGCAGATGAAGCTGGGGCCCATAACCCAGCAGTCGATGGATCGAAACCCCTATGCTAAAAGAATTGTAATGTTGTTGTACCAGACCTTAACTGGTTTATTACAGTTACATGACTTATTTTCTTTAATTATGTCAATACACAATGTAGCATTTTCGAAACTAAGATTGATAATAAAACCCTAAACCACTTTCAAGAAACATCTTGCCCCAGTGGCCTAATGGATGAGGCACTGGCCTCCTAAGCCAGGGATTGTGGGTTTGAGTCCCATCTGGGGTGATGTACAGCAGAGTGGCGAGCGGAAGCTTGCTGGGCCCATAACCCAGAGGTCGATGGATCAAAACCATCTCTGCTAACTAGATTTTCACATTATATGCCACTTCAATTGCATTCTAACTGCTAACATTATTTTACACAAAACATTTTAGTTACACTAAATATTTAACGAATTGATCAACAAAAAACAGAAATGACCTGACATTATGTAAGCATCAATACGAATGCATTTCTTCCAGTTAGTTCCTTTACTGTGTTTGAAGTGTCGTGGCTTCTTCGTTGAACGGTCCGCTGCGGTGAGATGGTGATGAGGAAGAAAAGGTCGAGGACTCAGCACTTGATAGGAATATAAAGTTTATTCTACAAGATACAGACGGTTTCCCCAGACGACCGGCTTTCAGGAGCCGAATTGAAAGTCCAACGAAGTAGCATTCTGTTACAGGTTATATAGGCACAGAGAAAAAAAGAGGAGTCAATGTTAAATTCTTAAAGGCTGGTTCACAGGCGTGGGAAAAAGGGTCTCACAGTGGCCTCTATCCCCTCCCTAATCATATTCAAATCGCACCTAGATATATCTTGGTCCCATGACCTCGTCCTTGTGACCTAGAGACCTCTTCCAGCCTACACATTCCATTGCCTGAACTTATTCTATTGTCTGGAGGTCCTGGGAAAAGGAAAATATACCACAGATTCCTCACGAGACTACTAAGTCTCAAACAAAGATAAACAAACAATTATACAATATGAAAAGTATAAAAGTATAAAAGTATAAAAGTATAAAAGTATAAAGATGGAGTATAACAGTAAGATTGAAAACCTGTCAGGCAGTTATCTTCTTTTCAAAATATCAATTGATCAATGTGACAGGAAAATTATCTTACGGTCCCTCTGCCAAGGCAACCCTGAATTGAACTCCATAACATTGAAATGAGACATGTTTGGCAAATTGATGGGATGGGACAATTTCAGCAAATACATCAGAATTCCTCAGTAAATAATAACGAAATAATAATGTCCAGGATGAAGTTGGTTGACCCATCGCCTCTCCATGGACCTATCCTGCCTAATCTCCTGCTGTCCCTAAACGTCACGAAAAGAATACATCTGAGATTCCATTATATTTACCAAAACCCGCTACTATTGTTTCGACAATTACCATTTACCAAGAAAATTCATTCATAACATCGCTACTGTCAAATACACGAGAAAACATGACTTAAGTTCTTTAGCAGCTGGACTTGGTTTACGATGGCTTCTTGACTCTGGTGGTTGTACCGCCAGTCCATGTCCAGAGTCTTGTGGCTGCTCAGATTTGTTCATGTTTGAAATGGTTGACTCCACTTCACCCCGGAGTCCTCAGCACTCTATCCTCCCCTTATCGGTCTCCCCCGGTGCTCTAGAACAAAAGAAGACACAACCAGTATCTTGGTATACAAACAGACATAACTCAAACATCAGCACAGATCAACACTTCTATGACTAACTGCAAAATTATAAACATATTGTTTTTGAATTTTTTTCTTTATTTTTCCTTTTTGTTCCTCACCACCTATTTTAGGGGTATAATAATCCTGGTTATACAACAATTGGATATTGGTCCACCATTCTGATCTTTCCCCCAACGCCCTCATCCACGGCCACCTCTTCAGCATGTATTAGTAGCATCTGAGTCTGATCGCCGGGCATCACCACTCCAGCCCATCTTAATATCATAACCTTTGCAAAGGTTAGCAATAGTGTACAGAAACAAAACATCACACATAACGACAGGACGAGTGCTACCAAGATTTGAACCAACATTGCTCCTAATGGCCCAAATTCTCCTGCAGCCAAGCATTTGCAGACCACCCAGCATCCTCCGATGGTCCAAATGCATCCCTTATGAGCTTCAATGTCTATGACACTCGGCCATATTGTCCGAACTATCAGGAATTAGAGGTAGCAAGCATTCCCAGTTAAGTTCAATGACATACAAAGGCCTCCTTGTTTGGCCAAAATATAATCCAGAGCCATGTCGTGTTTTAGCAATGTCAGCCTATGGCTTCTCTGAGTGTTTGACAGGTATTCAAACCCTTTATGGTCTCGTTTGCAAAGCCCTGTAAGGTGTATGTGATATTATCGATGATCTGCCAGAAACGTCACCCCATACCATGGAAATAATCCTATACCCCCACTTCTCTGCGATACTCACTTCCAATGGTAAGATTCCAGATTGTTAAACTGTGCCATCTCACGTTTTTTCTTCTTCTTGGCTATGATTGGATTGGGCTGGTCCTTACCTTTTTGGATATTCAAGACCTCAGACGGCAGTTTCAATGTCGCCATATAACAGCATCCTGTCCACCCATATGGTAGAAATAGGTATGCTTTGTTATCACAAACCCACCAAATATTTTTAAAAACCCCGATAGTTATATTCCCAGGCAAGATTTGATGTACAACCTTTAAAGATTTATGGTGTTTCAGATCTGGTACGTTGAACTTCACTTCATACAAATGATCCTTATTGGTATGTTCTGGTTTACCCAAGTCCATCATGTATTTACTACACACTCTGATATTCCCATAAACATACCTGGCCCATCATAAGTTTTATTTATTTGAACAAAAACAGCTAACTGCCTGCGCAGATTGTATCAGGACAGCCGCCCTGATATCCTCGCGGCTTATCCAGTAGATTTATATAAGATAAACCTTCAGCCAGGAACAACCCTCCTAGGTTTTAAACAGATTAATTGACAAAGACATTGTTACATCTATTGCTGACATCTGTTGATACTGTAGCCATGACAGTGCATAGCTCTGACACATAGGGGATAGTGGTTCTGGTTTAGTTTCGAAAAATTGAAGACCATGAGTTAGGTGACTCTATTTTCACCAAACTCGGACCATCCTGTTGTGTACCTGATCACGGCGTGAGTTAATTGTTGAACCATAAATTCCTACTTGCCCAAGGGTCTGCAATTTGTAACACTGAAGGATCGAATCCAAACGCCTCCATTTAGTGTCTTTTTGAACTGAGTGACCTTGATCATCCATGTCTTCCGTATTCTGACCAGAGTTATCAAAGTCATTAACTATGTATGAAATATCCACCTGATTTGGCTCTGATAGATCTGCATAATACTCTTGTTCCATCTGTTTATTAACCTCCACACCTCCTTTTTGGATCTCCATGGGTGTTATATTAGATATCTGTGTTATGTTTACAAATGGTTTACTTAACCACGAAAGTGCCATTAATGTAGTAATATGCACCAAAGGCGTTGCTACTGGTGTGGCCTGAGTTTGTACTACGAGTGTTATTGCTTTTGTAGTCTTTGCCACGGATGTTGACGCTTCTGTAGTCTTTGCCACGGATGTTGACGCTTCTGTAGTCTTTGCCACGGTGTTGTCGCCTCTGGAGTTGTTGCAGCTAGAGTTGTAGTTTGAGTTGTTGCAGCCAGAGTGGTAGTTTGAGTTGTTACTAAAGCAACAGGCTTTGTTTGTGTACTATTCTTCCTGGAGTGGCTACTGTAGTTAAATGTGGTGGATTTATAGTTTTAGCGTTGACTGGGCAGATTTTTTCTTCTATTTTTACAGCTTTTGTCTGGGAGGTTGGTGTTGTTGTGACCACTAATTTTGTTAAAACCTCTTGTGGATCAATCTTTGGAGAAACCCACTCTGATCCCCCTATTATCACTAGTGATACTATGTTAACTCCAAACCCTAATTCGATCGCTTCACTCTCAATAGGTGTATTGTAGAAAGAACATTTATACACGCCCTGGTCTATCAGTAGAGGTTTTTACATATAAACCACAATCTCCTATGATCTTTGTTATCCTCCTCTTATTGGCTAATGCAAACTTCGCTATGGGTGGGTTTCCTGCATTCGCCATCACCCTACCCCTGGCTATCTTCCCACTCAACTCTCGGTGTCCCTGTCCCCACTATACTCTTCTGACACTGGCACGGAAGCTGGACTGCCTTTCCCCAAGAAGGTTTCAACTCTGGTAATGGTAGGGGGTTTTGGCCTTTTCCTGACAGGGCTCTGGTTACCAGACTCTCTGATATGTTCTGGGTGGAGTCGCGGTAGTGGCGCCCAGGTAACTCATGATCCATGGCATTAGGAACTGTACCTCTGGGGACTTGTTGGAAATTAATTCCTCCAGTTCTTTCTGTGCTTTTGTCATCTGCAGATCCCTTTTCACCATCAGAGATGTGATCAGGAACACCAACATTACCCCCTGCCCTGGTCACCCTCCTTTTCTGAAATCTGACTGTGTGGATTCTCAGATACCTCCTGTCTGGCGCATGTTCTCCTGCATTTTCATCGGGTTTCTCGGTCGCTCGCCTCCCGACTCTGTGTCTGTGTCGCCTCCTCACCAGGGTGCTTTGACACAATGTGATAAATGGTACCACGTTGGCGACCCCTTGACCTGACCGCGGTTTCTCGTACGACGGACTACTCGAAAGGTCCTTGGCGCCGTTATAAACCACTTTCTGAACACCTTTACGAACACCTGGTCTCCAGGCTGCACTGTGTTCCTGGTTTGCTCTTCGAGCCCGCCTGCACCTCCTGTCTTTCCTGCTCTGGGAAACATATGTGGATATTCTTTTATGTAGATTAACCATATATGTGACATACTTTGCATCTCATCTTCTAAAAGGGCCAAACTTGGTCCTTTCCCACTTGTCCAGAGACAAGCAGCATCAGTCTTCCTGTAACCAACTCATGAGGAGTCATGTAGATCGCGGAGTTCACTGAGCGACATACCATTAACGCCAATGGTAGTGCTGCCACCCAATTCAAACCTGTGTGCTGACATATTTTGACAATACGATTTTTTCAGAACACCATTCATTCTTTTCGCACATTCCTTGACTTTTGTGGATGGTAGATCGCACCAAGACGCTGTTTAATTCCTAGTTTTGCAAGATCAATTTCACCGCTCTATCCACAAACTCCTTACCATTGTCTGACGATATTCGGTCTGGGAGCCCCATCTGCTTATGACCTCTTTACACAAGAACTTGGCAACTGACTGAGCATCTTTTCGTTTTGTCGGACACGCTTCTGTCCATCGGGAAAATCTGTCTACCACGCACCAACATATACCGTTTTCCCCGGGGTTTGATCATGTCCACATAGTCAATCACCAGTTCCCGCATTGGACCCTTGGCGTTGGAATGTAACCTGGGGAACCGCCCACCTCTTCGAACGTTGTTTTTAAGACAAATAGTGCATCTGCCTATGACGTGATCAATCTGTTGAAGCAAATAAGGTGCCCAAAACCATACTCCTTTATGATTTTTCTCCTGACTTCCCTTGAAACATGAGCCAACCCATGCGCCTTCTTGAATCATTAGGACCCAACAGGTCTTGAGGTGCGATTATCAAACCTCATGATTTCTCCAGAGTCCAGTGGAATCTCGGTAGCACCTCGCTCTTCCCACAACTGTCTGTCCATGTCCGGGCGGCTCCTGCATCAAATTCACATCTCTAAGTGTAATCTTGTCTTCCAATTCCACTTCATGTGTGATTTAGAAAGTATTTTGCCTGCTTTGTCAGCTCCTGTGATTGCTTTGGCAGCTTCATCCGCCGCTTTTCCCTTTGTGATCTTTTGCCAGTATTTAGATATTGCTATTTCTTGGGGTTTCATCATAGCGCAGCAATTTCATGATCTGAGCATGATGTCGTATTGGAGAACCATCCGCTTTCTTGAATCCTCGGTTCTTCCATATGGATCCAAACAGATGACACACACTGTGTGCATATGCAGAATCGGTGTATATTGTTACCGCTGGCCTTTAGCCAGCAAGCATGCTTCAGTCAGACCCACAAGTTCAAGCTGTGCAGATGCAGGCTGAGGTATCATTTCGGCCTTTTCGACAGTGAATCCGGTTCTTGGCTTTTACCACTGCATAGCCAGCGCTTAATTTTATCGCCGATGCGATAACAGGAGCCGCCTGTCCAATACTCCAGGTCCGCCTCACTCAATGGTAGGGCTTTTCAAATCTGACCTCAGGCGGGAGTATTTTTCGCTTCATGCACACAAGTGCGGCTCTCCATCGTCAGGGGATGGCAAATTCTCCGCTGGGTTTGTTGTCAGGCACCTAGTTAGAGTGACATCCTGTTGATCTAAAAAGCTATGATAGTCACTGAGCCTAGACATGGTCAAAGTGTTCTTAGCGTAGTTTAAGAGATTTCTGAGACTATGATGGGGAAGAATTGTCACTGGATACCCCATGGTTACCGATGATGCTTTATCGCACATAAGAGAAACCCCCACCATTGGCCTGTAGCATAATGGTAGACCTAACCCTACTCCTGAGAAAGAAGTGGAATAGTAGGAAATAGGTTGGGGCCCTGTTCCTGTTGGCTGACACAGGACTGCACATGCATATTTACCACCAATGGATGTGGATACATATAGCACAAAGTTTTTTGAGTAGTCGGAAGGGCCAGAGTGAGCTTCCTGCAATCTCTTTTTGTCATTTCAATGCTGATAGACCATCCGGTGTCCAAGAAAGATTGCAGTGGAGTTTAGCATTCCCAGTTTCTTGATCATGGCCCCTCAATGGTCCTGTTAAACTGGCATAATCCTCAACCCATGCTGAGGAATATCCGCCATTCCAAGGAATGTCATCATTGCTTAACGGTTCTTGGTTTTGGGGAGCTAGGGATGGCTTCCAGATGAATTTCAGAAATGCTTGGTGACCCATTGATATCTCCTGGCCCAAATATGCCACCTCTCTTGGCAATATTGTAGTTTTTTTCAGAGAGGCCTTGTGTCCCTTTTTTGCCAGCATTTGTAGCAGTTTAATTGAATCTTTATGACATGTCTCTTCATCTGGTGAACAAATGATAATGTCATCCACGTATTGAATTACAGTACTTTGTATTACCTGGTCTATTCCAACCAAATCGTCTTTCAATACTTTGTTGAAGATGTGGGGACTATGTTTAAAGCCTTGTGGCAGTCTCTCATACTCATATGATTGACCATTGTACGTGAAACCAAATAGACCTTGGCTTTCTTTACTTAGTGGCACGCTGAAGAATGCACCACATAGATCTAGCACTGTGAAATGTGACGCTCAGGAGGGATTTGGTCCAGCAAAGTGTGTGGATCTGGCACTTCTGCTCGAAAGTCAGTTACCGCTTGCTCACTGCTCTCAAATCATGTGTCAGGCGATAGGTATTGTCTGGCTTCTTTTTCACTGGCAATAAAGGCGTGTTGCTCTGAGGGTTCTGTGTTATCCTCAGGACACCTGCCTTCAGCAGTCCTTCAATCTGCGGTGTATTCCTCGGATGGCTTCCTCCTTCAATGGATATTGATTTTTCCAAGGTGGACTGGCCCTGGTCTGAGCTCAGTTCTTACTGGTTGGGTTGACTTCACCAGTCCAATGTCAGTGCTATGTTGCGACCATAGTTCTTCTGGGACTTGTTGTAACATCTTCTCTTTCAATGTGTTTGAGTCCAATTTTACACTGTAAATTGATTCGTGTGTCATCCTTGCCGCTTGGGGCTGACCTTGTCCATGAGCAGAGATCATAATCTTGATGAATTTCTGGTCCTTGCTTTCTCCAGATCGCCTGGTTTTCAGTGGTGTAAAGATGGCTTCTTCTGCTTCTGCCATCATTTCCTATCTGTTTTTGTGTGATCTTCATTCACCAACAAAGTCACATGTGGCACACTCCTTGTGATGTCGAACTCTGTTCACATAGTCGTTTCTGTGAATTTTCATCGCTGCTCCTTGTGGTCCCATAATTATACAGTCTGAATTTGTTGACTTGCTTTTGGTTGATGACTCAGCCATTCTTCTGTGTTTGCTTGGACATTTTTGTTGAAATACTTGAGCGCAGTGGAGTGGATACTCTGGGGCTGTAGCATTGGTCATGTTTGCGATGATAAATTTCTCCCACATTTTAGCTGGTGCCAGGTCTTCCTGGAGGTTTCCGATCCAGCACACTGTAGAGGCTTCCCTCTGTTGTCATTAATGCTTGGTGGAAGACATCGTCAGGTACTTCAATCAGACATCCGTCTGGTGTGCACTTTATTGTACACTTCAACCTACATAACGCATCTCTTCCCAAAAGTGCAATAGGTGTATGTTCGAGACCAATATTGGTATTTTGATCCTCAACTTTTGGTAGCTGAGCTCAACTGGTTCTGTGGAGAGGAATCAGCTGTTTTACTCCTCGAACCCGATTGTCCGGATCAATTGACCAGACATGGGGAGATGTGTAGCATCTTCAGGCCGATATAGGTGAATGCAGCTCCGCTGTTCACCATTACTTCCAATGGTCGGTTGTTCACTTCCACCCACCGTGAGGATCTTTTCCGACCCCTGATACCACCAGCTGACACCCCCTCCGAGTTTTCAGGGCACCTCTATAGCCCGGCTCCGGCCTCTGTCAGGTTCACTGGTCCTCTGTTTGATCCTGATTGTCCCTGTATTTTCCTCTGGAATTTCCTCTGACATTTCCTCTGTAGTTTCTCCTTTCTGGTTGCAATTGCGGGAATAATGTCCAAGGCGTCCACAATTGTAGCATTCGTCTGAGCGCTGTTGGTAATTGGGGTTAAACTGTCCTCCCGTCCCGTAGTTCCTTTGACCTCTGTCCTCCCAGGGTTGCGCTTGATTGACGGCTGCCTGTGGATAGAAGGCAACGGGAACCACCGGAGACGGTTGGGACGGCTGATACTGGGCTTGGTATGCCTCTGGTGTTGGTTCAGGTTGAGTTGGTGGGGCTTGATTCTGCATAACCAGGGCTTGCTTTTTTTCCGCTTTTTTGTTATCTCCCAGTTGTAGCTGGTTCAACTTCCGGAGGGTTTCTTGTTCCTGACCTTTGATGTCTAGGTCTCTCTTCCTGTATAGCTCCACCTGGTGGGCTACATGATCTGTGTACACATTTTCTTCCAAGTTCTCAACCCAACCACCTCTGCCAATTTGCTTCGTACTGGTACTGGCAAACCCATCAGGATCTTGCCTTCAACACTGATTGGTCCATGAAGTTAGATCCGGATCATTTCCTGTGATATTCTCCATGTTTGATGAGTTCTTGACACATAGGCTCTGGATTTTCCGTCTGACCCAGTGGTTCAATGAAGATATTGTCGGGTGCACATTGGTTGAAATGTCTCCTTTAGTGCCCTGCAGAAGTGTCTCTGTTGGCGCAAACAGCTTCTGAGTCATTTACCGCCCCACATATCGATCCAGCCCAGCCTTTCGTAGTATATCTCCCATGGTGTGGATTCCAACGAGATTAGCCAGGAGTCTCTTTATGTCACCCATAGCTGCCTGCGTTCCAACCATCACCTCCTCGAGCTTGGCTATCCAAGGATGTGCCCCATCTTGGATGATTGGGAGTTTTTCCAGTATGTGGGACATATCGGTGCTCTGTAGTGGCTTGTATTCCAGATCCTGTCCTCGGACGATCACTGGGAACATCTTTCTGGGTGTTGACTGTTTTCTAGAGCGCAGTCTGTTCTTTATGTTTGAATGCCTTGATTCTTCTCTGCATATCTTCCTTTTGTATATGTAGCTTCCTCCAACCTGCTTATCAGCATCCTTTGTTTCTCAGGTTGAGTGGCTTTCTTCTTCCTCCAGAGCGCCGGTCGATATCTATTTCAACCTCTTTATAGCCCTCTGTGGATCCTCTTCATCACTGGCTTCGCCTCTCCGTAGGATCTCCTTCTCCTTGTCTTTCCCGCTCTGGCCAGTATTTGTTTGACTTTGGGGTCATATCCCCCCCTCTCCATATACTCTTCTTCTTGGTCGCAGTCATCTTCCAAATCCGCCCATCCTGACCTTTCAGTCTTTTTATCTGCATTTGGATACATGGTTATAGTTGTTTCTGCTTGTCCTTTTTCTGTTATTTGATTTTCCTGGTTTTTGATCATATAATAGCCCTCCTGACTCATCACTGGGAGCTGTGGGTAAACTTTTGTGTGCTTCTTCACTTCTCCACGCCGTGGTTGTCTTCTTACTGGATTCATGTGTGAGAAAGTTGGATCGGTGACGGTCAGCAGTTTCTCAGTTTGTTTCGTGTTTCGCTCGATTTCTTCCATGATTTTATCTCTTCTCGATGGAAGCTTGATGAACTTCTGTCCTTCATTTTCGAATAGTTGAAGGATGCCAAGCTCCACCCTTTTTTTTCTTTTTGCGTTGTTCTCCTTTTATTTCCTTTCCTTTGATCCGCCTTTGTGTGACACAAGTACCTGCATAACTTTGATCACATCAGGATTAAGCTCTCCTTGGGCCATGGCTGTTCAATGTTCGGCCACCTTTTTTTGCCATTTCTCCGATAGTTTTGGCAATGTTTGCGGTATCTCGGACGAGAGGATTATTCTTCATAACCACGCCGACCGGGCGAGCTATCTTTGGGTCTTTAGCGCCCTTTTTCCCATGATGGTGGTCTTAAATTATGTATATCGTATTGTTCATTAAACGGTCAGTGCAATATGACTAACCAATTATGCGATCTGCCAATCGATCAAACAGCCAACCGTTCAAAGAATCAATTAGAAACCTGAAATTAACCAATCGAACAACCAACCAATTAAGCACTTAACCACATAATCAATTAGCAAATCAACCAATTAACAAACAAATCAATTAACAAGGTAATCAATTAATAAATCAATCAACAAATTAACCAATCAATCAATCAATCAACAAACAAACCAATCAATCAATCAATTAACAAACCAACCAATCAATCAATCAATTAACAAATCGCCAAATTAGTAAATTAAGCGCTTCCGCAATTTGAGCAATTGGACAACTGGCCAGACGATGGATACATAAATCAAGTGAACCAACAACCCACTCAATAAATCAAGCAATCAACTAATCAAACGACGACCCAATGAATCAATCCCTGAATCCCCCTGTTATTATTAATGAGATAGATTTGTCACCTCCCACGATACAAAACAGTTCAAAGCCCCACCCTGAATATTGCATGTACTATTTAACATGAAGATTGTGTGTCCTCCTCACCGACACCAAATGTCAATCAAGATTTGCGCACTGTCATTAAATGTGATCTTTGGTTACTCAGCAATGTCAGTATTGAATAACCAGCCAGCACATGTCAAAACAACCACTGCATGAAACCACACACTGCATGGAAACCAACAACAGCAAAAATTAATCTGTGTTGATCAGTCGAGTTTCGACCGACTATTGTACAAATATCCAATTAAAATATATCCGATCAGTCAGCCGCCAAGCCTTATGTGTATATTTAGACCAATTTATATCATAACTTCATAATTTTAAGCAGATTCACAATGTATACCATAAACATTTACTTGGACTCGAGTACAACAATATCACTGGCAGAGTTTGTGGATCTTGAAGGTGTACTGGCCTTTGTTTGCAGACTGTCCAGCATATGGTGCCGAACGCCAGCGGCCACGCCTCGACTGTCACCACTAACTGCCCTCCTTGTCCTCTAGAGAGTCCAAATCTCATTCATCATATAAATGGATAGAAGGAAAGAAACATGGAAGAATTATTTTCTTTTATCACATGGTACATTTCATTTCCTTATTTTGGATTATAATAACAAGTATTTCCCATAGCATTCATCGTATAAATGGGTAGAAGGCAAGAAACATGGAAGAATCATGCTTTTTATCATATGGTACATTTCATTCCCTTCATTTTATATTTTAATAAGAGTATTTCACATAGAAAGTTCACTTGACAGAACTTGGTTTTTGTTTCACGGCATGCAAAGGAAAACTGCTTCCATCAGTGTAAACAAAGACTTTGCACCTCCACGCATACCCCAGAACCCTTGGATGTAAGGATTAAGATGGGGAGATGGACCACCAGTGTGATTCAAAATACTTTTTAGTTTATATGTATCTATCTATATATCTTTCTTCGCGAAAAAGGTCCCTTATTTAGCTGGGCACATATGACTTTAACGGGTCTTTAAATGTAATTAGTCTTCTTTCAAGGAAGCTTTTTTAATTTATCAATATCTCGTTAACTAGCTAGTCCCCAACAGGAAGCTCTTGCTTGTCTTTACGTTCTCTATTTTTTTTTTTTTATAGTTCTTAGTTCCATTCGGACACTCTCTCACACATAATAAGTTCTTTTCTCCCAACACTTTGAATAGCACATTTGAACGTGCATGCGCCGGGTTCCTTTTTTCACTGGCCGGCCGCCTTTCTCCACACACACACACACACTTTTCATCATGCATCATGCACTCTCCATTTCACACACACACTTTTGGCCCATACATACACACACACACATTGCGCCCACACTTTTCCCTTCTCTCTCAAACAGGCTGCTAATCAAACCCTCATACATTCTTTAAATAAGGTCACTGTATAGCATACATATCGCCGTATTATGCTACAGTCGCGGTGTCCCTTTAATTTATACTGCGTCGAATCCATTGTCATGACTCCCACGCTGAGACTGTGTCGAGTAATCACCATCAGCTTAATTTCTAATTGTTGTCTCTTTTACTGTTCCCTATTTTTGCGACATTTTAATCTCTTTGTCCTCTACAAGAGATTCTTACCGAAAGGACTTTTAATCACCTTTTATTTCACTTTAACATCACATAATCTGGATCCAGGTTATCCCAGCTTGGTCTTTGTTAAGTTTCCCGAGCGGAGGTGTTCACTTCTCTCCCCCCCTTTCTGTGACATCTATTCACAGAACACTTTCAAATTTAAACCCGACTAAACTTACCCCCAACAATCTAACCGCACCTCCCACAATTATAAGATTTGTTTTAAACGGTGCAATTACTCATAGCAACAGAAGCACATCACACATAGCTTATTGATCAATTAAGCGAGCAGATTCTTACCGTGCTTCGTTGTCTTGAATCTTTACACGTGTTACTGTTCGTGACGCCAATTGTCGTGGGCTTTCTTCGCGTTGAACGGTCCGTTGGGTGAGATGGTGATGAGGAAGAAAAGGTCGAGGACTCAGCACTTGATAGGAATATAAAGTTTATTCTACAAGATACAGGTCGAATACAGACGACTAGTACGTCCGGAGACTTTCAGGAGCCGAATTGGAAAGTCCAACGAAGTAGCATTCTGTTACAGGTTATATAGGCACAGAGAAAAAGAGGAGTCGATGTTAAATTCTAAAGGCTGGTTCACAGGCGTGGGAAAAGGGTCTCACAGTGGCCTCTATCCCCCTCCGCACCTAATCATATTCAAATCGCACCTAGATATATGTTGGTCCCATGACCTCGTCCTTTGTGACCTAGAGACCTCTTTCCAGCCTACACATTCCATTGCCTGAACTTCTTATTCTATTGTCTGGAGGTCCTGGGAAAAAGGAAAATATACCACAGAAGCATGATTTATTTACTTCTTTTTGATGGTCTGTGTTGCCCGATCTCCTTATGTTAGTGAGTTTGACTCCCATATAGGGCAAGAGACAGCAGAGTGGCGCAGCGGAAGGCGGGCCCATAACCCAGAGGTTGATGGATCGAAACCATCCTCTGCTAACAATATTTTCACATTATATGCCACTTCAACTGCATTCTAACTGCTAACGTTATTTTACACAAAAGATTTTAGTTACACTTAATATTTAACGAATTGATCAACAAAAAATGAAATGACCTGACATTATGTAAGCATCAATACGAATGCATTTCTTCCAGTTATTTCCTTTACTTTGGTTGAAGCATGATTTCTTTAATTCTCTTTAATGTTCTTTGTTGCCCGACCTCCTTAGGTTAGTGTGTTCCAATTCCCCATTCAGTGATAGTGACAGCAGAGTGGTGCAGAGGAAGCGTGCTGGGCCCATAACCCAGCGGTCGATGGATTGAAACCATCCTCTGCTAAAAG
>JAYMGU010000311.1:30000-72575 GCA_036178185.1 Liparis tanakae
CTGCTAACTAGAATATGACATTATATGCCACTTCAACTGCATTCAAACTGCTAACGCTTTTTTACACAAAACATTTTAGTTACACTAAACATTTTAGTTACACTAAATATTTAACGAATTGATCAACCAAAAATAGAAATGACCTGACATTATGTAAGCATCAATACAAATGCATTTCTTCCAGTTATTTCCTTTACTGTGTTTGAAGCATGATTTCTTTACTTCTTTTTGATGGTATGTGTTGCCCGATCTCCTTATATTAGTGAGTTTGACTCCCATATAGAGCAAGAGGCAGCAGAGTGGCGCAGCGGAAGCGTGCTGGGCCCATAACCCAGAGGTAGATGGATCGAAACCATCCTCTGCTAAATAGAATTTGACATTATATGCCACTTCAACTGCATTCAAACTGCTAACGCTATTTCACACAAAACATTTTAGTTACACTAAATATTTAACGAATTGATCAACAAAAAATAGAAATGACCTGACATTATGTAAGCATCAATACGAATGCATTTCTTCCAGTTATTTCCTTTACTGTGTTTGAAGCATGATTTCTTTAATTCTCTTTAATGGTCTGTGTTGCCCGATGTCCTTATGTTAGTGTGTTCCACTCCCATTCAGCTTAAAGCGACAGCAGAGTGGCGCAGGAAGCGCAAGGCCCCCATAACCCAGAGGTCGATGGATCGAAACCATCCTCTGCTAAAAGAATTGTAATGGTGCTTGTACCAGACCTTAACTGGTTTATTACAGTTACATCAGCCAGCTATGCTAGTTAGCCCGCCCTCTCCCGTAGCCGGTGCGGAGCCACAGGTAGCTACTAGCTCTTCCCCGGCAGCGCCTGGCCAGCCAGGAGGATGGGTAACTGTTCGCAAGAGTGGTAAGTCTATACAGAAGCCTGCTGTGCACCAACCACTTCACGTTTCGAACCGCTTTTCCCTGCTCAGCGACACACCCGCTGAGGAGAACACCCTGGTATAGTCAGGAACGTGAAGATAGCGAAGCCGCGGACCAGGGTAGTGTGCCTCCCGGGGGCCAGAGCGGGCGACGTGGAGTCTTGTTTGAAGCTGCTGGCTAAGGATGAGCGTAGGTACAGTCAGATTGTAATACATGCCGGTGGTAACGACGCCCGAGGGGAAGTCAGTAAAATGAATGTGGAATCGGTGTGTCTTATGCCAAGACGTTGTCGACACCGTAATTTTCTGGCCCTCTCCCAAATTTGAAAACTGACGAATTATATAGCCGTATGTCGCCTTTTCAACCGCTGGTTGTCCCAGCCAATAAGGTGGGCTACGAGACAACTGGAAGACTTTCTGGGGGAAACCTCATCTGATGGGGAGGCACGGCGTGCATCCCACGTTGGCCGGAGAGCGTCTCATTTCTGTGGATATGCCCACGTTGATCACGGACCTAATCCATGACAATCCGGGGTTCAGATCAGGAACCGGAGCAGAGTTGTAGTTTAACACCCCTTCTCTGCTCTTCTTGTCAAGCAGTTACCCATCCATTACTCTAGAATAGAGACTGTGAAGACTGTGTCTGTCCCACGGCCACTTAAATTAAATAAATCTAAAGTAAACACAAGAGGAGTCGTACGTATACAATAACCTTATACAAGTTAACACCATTATTTCAGCAGTGCAACAAAACAGGACTATTAAATGTGGTCTCCTAAATATTAGATCTCTGTCATCTAAAGCTGTGTTACTAAATGATTTAATAACAGATAATCACATTGATTCATGTTGTCTAACTGAAACCTGGCTGCGCCATAAAGCATATGTCTGCCTAAATGAGTCGACTCCTCCAAGTCATGTTAATACTCACATTCCTCGAGACACCGGTCGAGGAGGTGGAGTAGCAGCCATCTTTGACTCGAGCCTTTTAATAAATCCTAAACCTAAATTAAATTACGACTCATTTGAAAGCCTTGTTCTTAGTCTTTCACATCCAACCTGGAAAACATTACAGCCGATTCTATTTGTGATTCTGTACCGGCCACCTGGTCCATATTCAGAGTTTATATCAGATTTTTCAGAATTTATATCAAGTTTGGTTCTTAAAACTGATAAAGTTATTATTGTAGGAGATTTTAATATTCATGTGGATGTTGATAATGATTGCCTAGGTACTGCATTCATCTCATTGTTGGACTCGATCGGCTTCCGTCAGAGAGTACAGAAACCCACTCACAGCTTTGGCCACATGCTTGATCTTGTTCTTACATATGGCGTTGACATTGAGCATTTGAAGGTCTTCCCACAGAATCCTCTTCTGTCAGACCACAGCCTTATAACTTTTGAGTTTATACTACCGGAGTGTACACCGCTAGTCAAAAGTTTTTACACCAGATGTCTAACTGACAGTGCTGTAGCTAAATTTAAAGAAGCGATTCCTTCTGCACTTGATTCAATACCATGTGTCTCAATATAACAGAGGACTCCTGGTCTAACTTTAGTCCGTCCCAGATAGATCATCTTGTTGATAGTGCCACAGGCTCACTGAGAACGACACTGGACTCGATAGCCCCTCTGAAGAAGAAGAGGGTGAGGAAGAGGAGGTTTGCTCCCTGGTATAACCTCAGACCCGCACATTAAAGCAAACGTCACGAAGCTTGAAAGCATTTATGCTCAACTAATCGGGAATCCCGCTTAGTTTGGCGAGATAGTCTTAAAACTTATAAGAAGGCCCTCCGCAATGCCAGAGCAGAATATTACTCATCAGTAATAGAGAAGAATAAGAACAACCCTAGGTTTCTCTTTAGCACTGTAGCCAGGCTGACAGAGAGTCACAGCTCTGTGGAGTCCAGTATTCCTCTAGACCTCAGGAGTAATGACTTTATGAACTTCTTCAATGAGAAGATTTTAACTATTAGGGACAAGATTAATAATCTCTTGCCCTTAACCAGTGCCAATCTGTCCTCAAGTGGAATGGCTTTGGAAACCCCTGTATGTCCTGGTATATATTTAGATGGCTTTTCTCCCATCAACCGTGACCAATTATCTTTAATGGTTTCTACTTCTAACACGTGTACCTGTGTCTTGGACCCTATCCCGACTAGGCTGCTTAAAGAGTTCTACCTTTAATTGGCAGCTCTCTTTTGGATATTATTAATGTGTCTTTGTTAACAGGCCACGTACCACATTCCTTCAAAGTAGCTGTAATTAAACCTCTCCTGAAGAAGCCCACTCTGGATCCAGAGGTTTTGGCTAACTACAGACCGATCTCTAACCTCCCCTTCCTCTCTAAGATCCTTGAGAAAGTGGTCGCAAATCAGTTGTTTGACTTTCTACATCAGAATAGTTTATTTGAAGAGTTTCAGTCAGGATTTTGAAAACACCACAGCACAGAGACAGCACTGGTGAAGATTACGAATGACCTCTTAATGGCAGCAGATAAAGGACTTCTCTGTACTGGTCTTGTTAGACCTTAGTGCTGCATTCGACACCATTGACCATAACATCCTATTACAGAGACTGGAGCAGTCGATTGGTATTTCAGGCACCGCCCTAAGTTGGTTTAAATCCTATTTATCAGATCGATCTCAGTTTGTATTTGTAAACGATGAAGCCTCAATGACCACCAACGTTAGTCACGGAGTTCCACAAGGTTCTGTGCTTGGACCAATTCTATTTACCTTATACATGCTTCCTTTGGGCAATATTATCAGGAAACGCTCTATAAACTTTCATTGTTATGCAGATGATACTCAACTATATCTTTCGATAAAACCAGAGGAGACTAACCAACTCACTAAAATCCAAGCATGTCTTAGTGACATAAAAACATGGATGACCGGCAACTTCTTGATGTTAAACTCAGACAAAACCGAAGTAATTCTACTCGGCCCTGAGCACCTCAGAGATCAATTATCTGGTGATGTGATTTCTGTAGATGGCATTACTCTAGCATCCAACACCACTGTAAAGAATCTCGGCGTTATCTTTGATCGGGACTTGTCCTTTAACTCCCACATAAAGCAAATCTCAAGGACTGCATTCTTCCATCTACGTAATATTTTTTCAAAAATCAGGCACATCTTGTCTCAAAAAGATGCAGAGAAATTGGTTCACGCGTTTGTTACTTCGAGACTGGATTACTGCAACTCCTTATTATCAGGCTGCACTAATAAATCTCTTAGGTCCCTCCAGTTGATCCAGAATGCTGCAGCTCGTATTCTCACTAAAACTAAGAAAAGAGATCACATTACTCCTGCACTAGCTGCTCTGCACTGGCTCCCTGTAAAATCAAGAATCACTTTTAAAATTCTTCTCTTAACTTACAAAGCCTTAATTGGTGATGCACCATCATATCTTAAAGAGCTTAGTAACAGATCGCCCACCAGAGAGCTGCGCCACTAAATGCGGGGCTACTTGTAGTTCCGAGAGTCTTAAAATGTAAAAATGGGAGCCAGAGCCTTTAGTTATCAAGCTCCTCTTTTATGGAACCAGCTTCACATTCAGTCCGGGAGGCAGACACAGTCACCACATTCAAGAGTAGACTGAAGACTTTCCTCTTTGACAGAGCTTATAGTCAGGGCTGAATCAGGTTTGCCCTGGTCCAGCCCCTGGATATGCTGGTATAGGCTTATAGCTGCTGGGGATGTTTAGGATGCACTGAGCACCTCTCTCTCTTTTTCTTTCTCCTATGGATGAATCTTCATCTCTCCATCACCGATGGATCGAAACCATCCTCTGCTAACTAGAATTTGACATTATATGCCACTTCAACTGCATTCAAACTGCTAACGCTATTTTACACAAAACATTTTAGTTACACTAAATATTTAACGAATTGATCAACCAAAAATAGAAATGACCTGACATTATGTAAGCATCAATACGAATGCATTTCTTCCAGTTATTTCCTTTACTGTGTTTGAAGCATGATTTCTTTAATTCTCTTTAATGGTCTGTGTTGCCCGACCTCCTTAGGTTAGTGTGTTCGACTCTCATTCAGAGAATGCGACAGCAGTGTGGCGCAGAGGAAGTGTGCTGGGCCTATAACCCAGTGGTCCATGGATCGAAACCATCCTCTGCTAAAAGAATTGTAATGGTACTTGTACCAGACCATAACTGGTTTATTACAGTTACATGACTTATTTTCTTTAATTATGTCAGTACACAATGTAGCATTTTGAAACAAAGATTGATAATAAAAACCTAACCCACTTTCAAGGAACATCAAGCCCCAGTGGCCTCCTAAGCCAGGGATTGTGGGTTCGAGTCCCATCTGGGGTGATGTACAGCAGAGTGGCGCAGCGGAAGCGTGCTGGGCCCATAACCCAGAGGTCGATGGATCGAAACCATCCTCTGCTAAAAGAATTGTAATGTTGCATGTACCAGACCTTAACTGGTTTATTACAGTTACATGACTTATTTTCTAACTGCTAACGTTATTTTATAGAAAACATTTTAGTTACACTAAATATTTAACGAATTCATCAACCAAAAACAGAAATGACCTGACATTATGTAAGCATCAATTCGAATGCATTTCTTCCAGTTATTTCCTTAACTGTGTTTGAAGCATGATTTATTTACTTCTTTTTGATGGTATGTGTTGCCCGATCTCCTTATGTTAGTGTGTTCGACTCTCATTCAGAGAATGCGACAGCAGAGTGGCGCAGAGGAAGCGTGCTGGGCCTTTAATCCAGCGGTCCATGGATCGAAACCATCCTCTGCTAAAAGAATTGTAATGGTACTTGTACCAGACCTTAACTGGTTTATTACAGTTACATGACTTATTTTCTTTAATTATGTCAGTACACAATGTAGCATTTTAAAACAAAGATTGATAATAAAAACCTAACCCACTTTCAAGGAACATCAATCCCTAGTGGCCTAATGGATAAGGCACTGGCCTCCTAAACCAGGGATTGTGGGTTTGAGTCCCATCTGGGGTGATGTACAGCAGAGTGGAGCAGCGGAAGCGTGCTGGGCCCATAACCCAGAGGTCAATGGGTCGAAACCATCCTCTGCTAACTAGAATTTGACATTATATGCCACTTCAACTGCATTCTAACTGCTAACGTTATTTTACACAAAACATTTTAGTTACACTTAATATTTAACGAATTGATCAACAAAAATTGAAATGACCTGACATTATGTAAGCATCAATACGAATGCATTTCTTCCAGTTATTTCCTTTACTTTGGTTGAAGCATGATTTCTTTAATTCTCTTTAATGTTCTGTGTTGCCCGACTTCCTTAGGTTAGTGTGTTCCACTCCCATTCAGTGAATGTGACAGCAGAGTGGCGCAGAGGAAGCGTGCTGGGCCCATAACCCAGTGGTCGATGGATCGAAACCATCCTCTGCTAAAAGAATTGAAATGATGCTTGTATCAGACCTTAACTGGTTTATTACAGTTACATGACTTATTTTCTTTAATTATGTCAGTACACAATGTAGCATTTTGAAACAAAGGTTGATAATGAAAACCTAACCCACCTTCATGGAACAACAAGCCCCAGTGGCCTAATGGATAAGGCACTGGCCTCCTAAGCCAGGGATTGTGGGTTTGAGTCCCATCTGGGGTGATGTACAGCAGAGTGGCGCAGCGGAAGCGTGCTGGGCCCATAACCCAGAGGTCGATGGATCGAAACCATCCTCTGCTAAAAGAATTGTAATGTTGCATGTACCAGACCTTAACTGGTTTATTACAGTTACATGACTTATTTTCTAACTGCTAACGTTATTTTATAGAAAACATTTTAGTTACACTAAATATTTAACGAATTCATCAACCAAAAACAGAAATGACCTGACATTATGTAAGCATCAATACGAATGCATTTCTTCCAGTTATTTCCTTAACTGTGTTTGAAGCATGATTTATTTACTTCTTTTTGATGGTATGTGTTGCCCGATCTCCTTATGTTAGTGTGTTCGACTCTCATTCAGAGAATGCGACAGCAGAGTGGCGCAGAGGAAGCGTGCTGGGCCTTTAATCCAGCGGTCCATGGATCGAAACCATCCTCTGCTAACTAGAATTTGACATTATATGCCACTTCAACTGCATTCTAACTGCTAACGTTATTTTACACAAAACATTTTAGTTACACTTAATATTTAACGAATTGATCAACAAAAATTGAAATGACCTGACATTATGTAAGCATCAATACGAATGCATGTCTTCCAGTTATTTCCTTTACTGTGTTTGAAGCATGATTTCTTTAATTCTCTTTAATGGTCTGTGTTGCCCGACCTCCTTAGGTTAGTGTTTTCGACTCCCATTCAGAGAAATGGACAGTAGAGTGGCGCAGCGGAAGCTTGCTGGGCCCATAACCCAGAGGTTGATAGATCGAAACCATCCTCTGCTAAAAGAATTGTAATGGTGCTTGTATCAGACCTTACCTGGTTTATTACAGTTACATGACTTATTTTCTTTAATTATGTCAGTACACAATGTAGCATTTTGAAACAAAGGTTGATAATGAAAACCTAACCCACCTTCATGGAACAACAAGCCCCAGTGGCCTAATGGATAAGGCACTGGCCTCCTAAGCCAGGGATTGTGGGTTCAAGTCCCATCTGGGGTGTTGTACAGCAGAGTGGCGCAGCGGAAGCGCAGCCAATAACCCAGAGGTCGATGGATTGAATCCATCCTCTGCTAACTAGATTTTCACATTATATGCCACTTCAACTGCATTCTAACTGCTAACATTATTTTACACAAAATATTTTAGTTACACTAAATATTTAACGAATTGATCAACAAAAAATAGAAATGACCTGACATTATGTAAGCATCAATACGAATGCATTTCTTCCAGTTAGTTCCTTTACTGTGTTTGAAGCATGATTTATTTACTTCTTTTTGATGGTATGTGTTGCCCGATCTCCTTATGTTAGTGAGTTTGACTCCCATTTAGGGCAAGAGACAGCAGAGTGGCGCAGCGGAAGCGTGCTGGGCCCATAACCCAGAGGTCGATGGATCGAAACCATCCTCTGCTAACTAGATTTTCACATTATATGCCAATTCAACTGCTTTCTAACTGCAAACGTTATTTTACACAAAACATTTTAGTCACAATTAATATTTAACGAATTGATCAACCAAAAATAGAAATGACCTGACATTATGTAATCATCAATACGAATGCATTTCTTCCAGTTATTTCCTTTACTTTGGTTGAAGCATGATTCCTTTAATTCTCTTTAATGTTCTGTGTTGCCCGACTTCCTTAGGTTAGTGTGTTCCACTCCCATTCAGTGTAAGTGACAGCAGAGTGGCGCAGAGGAAGCGTGCTGGGCCCATAACCCAGCGGTCGATGGATTGAAACCATCCTCTGCTAAAAGAATTGAAATGATGCTTGTATCAGACCTTAACTGGTTTATTACAGTTACATGACTTATTTTCTTTAATTATGTCAGTACACAATGTAGCATTTTGAAACACAGGTTGATAATGAAACCTAACCCACCTTCACGCAACAACAAGCCCCAGTGGCCTAATGGATAAGGCACTGGCCTCCTAAGCCAGGGATTGTGGGTTCGAGTCCCATCTGGGGTGATGTATTGCAGAGTGCTGTAGCATTTCGAAACTAAGATTAATAATATAAACCTAACCCACTTTCAAGAAACAACTTGCCCCAGTGGCCTAATGGATGAGGCACTGGCCTCCTAAGCCAGGGATTGTGGGTTCGAGTCCCATCTGGGGTGATGTACAGCAGAGTGGCGCAGCGTAAGCGCAGTTGGGGGCCCATAACCCAGAGGTCGATGGATCGAAACCATCCTCTGCTAAAAGAATTGTAATAGTGCTTGTACCAGACCCTAACTGGTTTATTACAGTTACATGACTTATTTTCTTTAATTATGTCAGTACACAATGTAGCATTTTGAAACAAAGATTGATAATAAAAACCTAACCCACTTTCAAGGAACATCAAGCCCCAGTGGCCTCCTAAGCCAGGGATTGTGGGTTCGAGTCCCATCTGGGGTGATGTACAGCAGAGTGGTGCAGCGGAAGCGTGCTGGGCCCATAACCCAGAGGTCGATGGATCGAAACCATCCTCTGCTAACTAGATTTTCACATTATATGCCACTTCAACTGCATTCTAACTGCTAACGTTATTTTACACAAAACATTTTAGTTACACTTAATATTTAACGAATTGATCAACAAAAATTTAAATGACCTGACATTATGTAAGCATCAATACGAATGCATGTCTTCCAGTTATTTCCTTTACTGTGTTTGAAGCATGATTTCTTTAATTCTCTTTAATGGTCTGTGTTGCCCGACCTCCTTAGGTTAGTGTGTTCGACTCCCATTCAGAGAAATGGACAGTAGAGTGGCGCAGCGAAGCTTGCTGGGCCCATAACCCAGAGGTTGATAGATCGAAACCATCCTCTGCTAAAAGAATTGTAATGGTGCTTGTATCAGACCTTACCTGGTTTATTACAGTTACATGACTTATTTTCTTAATTATGTCAGTACACAATGTAGCATTTTGAAACAAAGGTTGATAATGAAAACCTAACCCACCTTCATGGAACAACAAGCCCCAGTGGCCTAATGGATAAGGCACTGGCCTCCTAAGCCAGGGATTGTGGGTTCAAGTCCCATCTGGGGTGTTGTACAGCAGAGTGGCGCACCGAGCGTGCTGGGCCAATAACCCAGAGGTCGATGGATTGAATCCATCCTCTGCTAACTAGATTTTCACATTATATGCCACTTCAACTGCATTCTAACTGCTAACATTATTTTACACAAAATATTTTAGTTACACTAAATATTTAACGAATTGATCAACAAAAAATAGAAATGACCTGACATTATGTAAGCATCAATACGAATGCATTTCTTCCAGTTAGTTCCTTTACTGTGTTTGAAGCATGATTTATTTACTTTTTTGATGGTATGTGTTGCCCGATCTCCTTATGTTAGTGAGTTTGACTCCCATTTAGGGCAAGAGACAGCAGAGTGGCGCAGCGGAAGCGTGCTGGGCCCATAACCCAGAGGTCGATGGATCGAAACCATCCTCTGCTAACTAGATTTTCACATTATATGCCAATTCAACTGCATTCTAACTGCAAACGTTATTTTACACAAAACATTTTAGTCACAATTAATATTTAACGAATTGATCAACCAAAAATAGAAATGACCTGACATTATGTAATCATCAATACGAATGCATTTCTTCCAGTTATTTCCTTTACTTTGGTTGAAGCATGATTTCTTTAATTCTCTTTAATGTTCTGTGTTGCCCGACTTCCTTAGGTTAGTGTGTTCCACTCCCATTCAGTGTAAGTGACAGCAGAGTGGCGCAGAGGAAGCGTGCTGGGCCCATAACCCAGCGGTCGATGGATCGAAACCATCCTCTGCTAAAAGAATTGAAATGATGCTTGTATCAGACCTTAACTGGTTTATTACAGTTACATGACTTATTTTCTTTAATTATGTCAGTACACAATGTAGCATTTTGAAACAAAGGTTGATAATGAAAACCTAACCCACCTTCACGCAACAACAAGCCCCAGTGGCCTAATGGATAAGGCACTGGCCTCCTAAGCCAGGGATTGTGGGTTCGAGTCCCATCTGGGGTGATGTACTGCAGAGTGCTGTAGCATTTCGAAACTAAGATTAATAATATAAACCTAACCCACTTTCAAGAAACAACTTGCCCCAGTGGCCTAATGGATGAGGCACTGGCCTCCTAAGCCAGGGATTGTGGGTTCGAGTCCCATCTGGGGTGATGTACAGCAGAGTGGCGCAGCGGAAGCGCTGGGCCCATAACCCAGAGGTCGATGGATCGAAACCATCCTCTGCTAAAAGAATTGTAATAGTGCTTGTACCAGACCCTAACTGGTTTATTACAGTTACATGACTTATTTTCTTTAATTATGTCAGTACACAATGTAGCATTTTGAAACAAAGATTGATAATAAAACCTAACCCACTTTCAAGGAACATCAAGCCCCAGTGGCCTCCTAAGCCAGGGATTGTGGGTTCGAGTCCCATCTGGGGTGATGTACAGCAGAGTGGTGCAGCGGAAGCGTGCTGGGCCCATAACCCAGAGGTCGATGGATCGAAACCATCCTCTGCTAACTAGATTTTCACATTATATGCCACTTCAACTGCATTCTAACTGCTAACGTTATTTTACACAAAACATTTTAGTTACACTTAATATTTAACGAATTGATCAACAAAAATTTAAATGACCTGACATTATGTAAGCATCAATACGAATGCATGTCTTCCAGTTATTTCCTTTACTGTGTTTGAAGCATGATTTCTTTAATTCTCTTTAATGGTCTGTGTTGCCCGACCTCCTTAGGTTAGTGTGTTCGACTCCCATTCAGAGAAATGGACAGTAGAGTGGCGCAGCGGAAGCTTGCTGGGCCCATAACCCAGAGGTTGATAGATCGAAACCATCCTCTGCTAAAAGAATTGTAATGGTGCTTGTATCAGACCTTACCTGGTTTATTACAGTTACATGACTTATTTTCTTTAATTATGTCAGTACACAATGTAGCATTTTGAAACAAAGGTTGATAATGAAAACCTAACCCACCTTCATGGAACAACAAGCCCCAGTGGCCTAATGGATAAGGCACTGGCCTCCTAAGCCAGGGATTGTGGGTTCAAGTCCCATCTGGGGTGTTGTACAGCAGAGTGGCGCAGCGGAAGCGTGCTGGGCCAATAACCCAGAGGTCGATGGATTGAATCCATCCTCTGCTAACTAGATTTTCACATTATATGCCACTTCAACTGCATTCTAACTGCTAACATTATTTTACACAAAATATTTTAGTTACACTAAATATTTAACGAATTGATCAACAAAAAATAGAAATGACCTGACATTATGTAAGCATCAATACGAATGCATTTCTTCCAGTTAGTTCCTTTACTGTGTTTGAAGCATGATTTATTTACTTCTTTTTGATGGTATGTGTTGCCCGATCTCCTTATGTTAGTGAGTTTGACTCCCATTTAGGGCAAGAGACAGCAGAGTGGCGCAGCGGAAGCGTGCTGGGCCCATAACCCAGAGGTCGATGGATCGAAACCATCCTCTGCTAACTAGATTTTCACATTATATGCCAATTCAACTGCATTCTAACTGCAAACGTTATTTTACACAAAACATTTTAGTCACAATTAATATTTAACGAATTGATCAACCAAAAATAGAAATGACCTGACATTATGTAATCATCAATACGAATGCATTTCTTCCAGTTATTTCCTTTACTTTGGTTGAAGCATGATTTCTTTAATTCTTTAATGTTCTGTGTTGCCCGACTTCCTTAGGTTAGTGTGTTCCACTCCCATTCAGTGTAAGTGACAGCAGAGTGGCGCAGAGGAAGCGTGCTGGGCCCATAACCCAGCGGTCGATGGATCGAAACCATCCTCTGCTAAAAGAATTGAAATGATGCTTGTATCAGACCTTAACTGGTTTATTACAGTTACATGACTTATTTTCTTTAATTATGTCAGTACACAATGTAGCATTTTGAAACAAAGGTTGATAATGAAAACCTAACCCACCTTCACGCAACAACAAGCCCCAGTGGCCTAATGGATAAGGCACTGGCCTCCTAAGCCAGGGATTGTGGGTTCGAGTCCCATCTGGGGTGATGTACTGCAGAGTGCTGTAGCATTTCGAAACTAAGATTAATAATATAAACCTAACCCACTTTCAAGAAACAACTTGCCCCAGTGGCCTAATGGATGAGGCACTGGCCTCCTAAGCCAGGGATTGTGGGTTCGAGTCCCATCTGGGGTGATGTACAGCAGAGTGGCGCAGCGTAAGCGTGCTGGGCCCATAACCCAGAGGTCGATGGATCGAAACCATCCTCTGCTAAAAGAATTGTAATAGTGCTTGTACCAGACCCTAACTGGTTTATTACAGTTACATGACTTATTTTCTTTAATTATGTCAGTACACAATGTAGCATTTTGAAACAAAGATTGATAATAAAAACCTAACCCACTTTCAAGGAACATCAAGCCCCAGTGGCCTCCTAAGCCAGGGATTGTGGGTTCGAGTCCCATCTGGGGTGATGTACAGCAGAGTGGCGCAGCGGAAGCGTGCTGGGCCCATAACCCAGAGGTCGATGGATCGAAACCATCCTCTGCTAACTAGATTTTCACATTATATGCCACTTCAACTGCATTCTAACTGCTAACGTTATTTTTACACAAAATCATTTTAGTTACACTTAATATTTAACGAATTGATCAACAAAAATTTAAATGACCTGACATTATGTAAGCATCAATACGAATGCATGTCTTCCAGTTATTTCCTTTACTGTGTTTGAAGCATGATTTCTTTAATTCTCTTTAATGGTCTGTGTTGCCCGACCTCCTTAGGTTAGTGTGTTCGACTCCCATTCAGAGAAATGGACAGTAGAGTGGCGCAGCGGTAGCTTGCTGGGCCCATAACCCAGAGGTTGATAGATCGAAACCATCCTCTGCTAAAAGAATTGTAATGGTGCTTGTATCAGACCTTACCTGGTTTATTACAGTTACATGACTTATTTTCTTGAATTATGTCAGTACACAATGTAGCATTTCGAAACTAAGATTGATAATAAAAACCTAACCCACTTTTTACGCAACAACAAGCCCCTGTGGCCTAATGGATAAGGCACTGGCCTCCTAAGCCAGGGATTGTGGGTTCGAGTCCCATCTGGGGTGATGTACAGCAGAGTGCTGTAGCATTTCGAAACTAAGATTAATAATAAAAACCTAACCCACTTTCAAGAAACAACTTGCCCCAGTGGCCTAATGGATGAGGCACTGGCCTCCTAAGCCAGGGATTGTGGGTTCGAGTCCCATCTGGGGTGATGTTCAGCAGAGTGGCGCAGCGGAAGCGTGCTGGGCCCATAACCCAGAGGTCGATGGATCGAAACCATCCTCTGCTAACTAGATTTTCACATTATATGCCACTTCAATTGCATTCTAACTGCTAACGTTATTTTACACAAAACATTTTAGTCACACTTAATATTTAACGAATTGATCAACCAAAAATAGAAATGACCTGACATTTCCTTTTCCTTTACTAATTTTCACATTATATGCCACATTATATGCCACTTCAATTGCATTCTAACTGCTAATGTTATTTTACACAAAACATTTTAGTTACACTAAATATTTAACGAATTGATCAATCAAAAATAGAAATGACCTGACATTATGTAAGCATCAATACGAATGCATTTCTTCCAGTTAGTTCCTTTACTGTGTTTGAAGCATGATATATTTACTTCTTTTTGATGGTATGTGTTGCCCGATCTCCTTATGTTAGTGAGTTTGACTCCCATATAGAGCAAGAGACAGGAGAGTGGAGCAGCGGAAGCGTGCTGGGCCCATAACCCAGAGGTCGATGGATTGAATCCATTCTCTGCTAACTAGATTTTCACATTATATGCCACTTCAACTGCATTCTAACTGCTAACATTATTTTACACAAAATATTTTAGTTACACTAAATATTTAACGAATTGATCAACAAAAAATAGAAATGACCTGACATTATGTAAGCATCAATACGAATGCATTTCTTCCAGTTAGTTCCTTTACTGTGTTTGAAGCATGATTTATTTACTTTTTTTTGATGGTATGTGTTGCCCGATCTCCTTATGTTAGTGAGTTTGACTCCCATTTAAGGGCAAGAGACAGCAGAGTGGCGCAGCGGAAGCGTGCTGGGCCCATAACCCAGAGGTCGATGGATCGAAACCATCCTCTGCTAAAAGAATTGTAATAGTGCTTGTACCAGACCTTAACTGGTTTATTACAGTTACATGACTTATTTTCTTTAATTATGTCAGTACACAATGTAGCATTTTGAAACAAAGATTGATAAAAAAACCTAACCCACTTTCAAGGAACATCAAGCCCCAGTGGCCTCCTAAGCCAGGGATTGTGGGTTCGAGTCCCATCTGGGGTGATGTACAGCAGAGTGGCGCAGCGAAGGCATGGGCCCATAACCCAGAGGTCGATGGATCGAAACCATCCTCTGCTAACTAGATTTTCACATTATATGCCACTTCAACTGCATTCTAACTGCTAACGTTATTTTACACAAAACATTTAAGTTACACTTAATATTTAAGAAATACTGTAATGCAAAAATTTAAATGACCTGACATTATGTAAGCATCAATACGAATGCATGTCTTCCAGTTATTTCCTTTACTGTGTTTGAAGCATGATTTCTTTAATTCTCTTTAATGGTCTGTGTTGCCCGACCTCCTTAGGTTAGTGTGTTCGACTCCCATTCAGAGAAATGGACAGTAGAGTGGCGCAGCGGAAGCTTGCTGGGCCCATAACCCAGAGGTTGATAGATCGAAACCATCCTCTGCTAAAAGAATTGTAATGGTGCTTGTATCAGACCTTACCTGGTTTATTACAGTTACATGACTTATTTTCTTGAATTATGTCAGTACACAATGTAGCATTTCGAAACTAAGATTGATAATAAAAACCTAACCCACTTTTTACGCAACAACAAGCCCCTGTGGCCTAATGGATAAGGCACTGGCCTCCTAAGCCAGGGATTGTGGGTTCGAGTCCCATCTGGGGTGATGTACAGCAGAGTGCTGTAGCATTTCAAAACTAAGATTAATAATAAAAACCTAACCCACTTTCAAGAAACAACTTGCCCCAGTGGCCTAATGGATGAGGCACTGGCCTCCTAAGCCAGGGATTGTGGGTTCGAGTCCCATCTGGGGTGATGTTCAGCAGAGTGGTGCAGCGGAAGCGCATGGGCCCATAACCCAGAGGTCGATGGATCGAAACCATCCTCTGCTAACTAGATTTTCACATTATATGCCACTTCAATTGCATTCTAACTGCTAACGTTATTTTACACAAAACATTTTAGTCACACTTAATATTTAACGAATTGATCAACCAAAAATAGAAATGACCTGACATTTCTTTTCCTTTACTAATTTTCACATTATATGCCACATTATATGCCACTTCAATTGCATTCTAACTGCTAATGTTATTTTACACAAAACATTTTAGTTACACTAAATATTTAACGAATTGATCAATCAAAAATAGAAATGACCTGACATTATGTAAGCATCAATACGAATGCATTTCTTCCAGTTAGTTCCTTTACTGTGTTTGAAGCATGATATATTTACTTTTTTGATGGTATGTGTTGCCCGATCTCCTTATGTTAGTGAGTTTGACTCCCATATAGAGCAAGAGACAGGAGAGTGGAGCAGCGGAAGCGTGCTGGGCCCATAACCCAGAGGTCGATGGATTGAATCCATTCTCTGCTAACTAGATTTTCACATTATATGCCACTTCAACTGCATTCTAACTGCTAACATTATTTTACACAAAATATTTTAGTTACACTAAATATTTAACGAATTGATCAACAAAAAATAGAAATGACCTGACATTATGTAAGCATCAATACGAATGCATTTCTTCCAGTTAGTTCCTTTACTGTGTTTGAAGCATGATTTATTTACTTTTTTTTGATGGTATGTGTTGCCCGATCTCCTTATGTTAGTGAGTTTGACTCCCATTTAGGGCAAGAGACAGCAGAGTGGCGCAGCGGAAGCGTGCTGGGCCCATAACCCAGAGGTCGATGGATCGAAACCATCCTCTGCTAAAAGAATTGTAATAGTGCTTGTACCAGACCTTAACTGGTTTATTACAGTTACATGACTTATTTTCTTTAATTATGTCAGTACACAATGTAGCATTTTGAAACAAAGATTGATAATAAAAACCTAACCCACTTTCAAGGAACATCAAGCCCCAGTGGCCTCCTAAGCCAGGGATTGTGGGTTCGAGTCCCATCTGGGGTGATGTACAGCAGAGTGGCGCAGCGAAGCGTGCTGGGCCCATAACCCAGAGGTCGATGGATCGAAACCATCCTCTGCTAACTAGATTTTCACATTATATGCCACTTCAACTGCATTCTAACTGCTAACGTTATTTTACACAAAACATTTTAGTTACACTTAATATTTAACGAATTGATCAACAAAAATTTAAATGACCTGACATTATGTAAGCATCAATACGAATGCATGTCTTCCAGTTATTTCCTTTACTGTGTTTGAAGCATGATTTCTTTAATTCTCTTTAATGGTCTGTGTTGCCCGACCTCCTTAGGTTAGTGTGTTCGACTCCCATTCAGAGAAATGGACAGTAGAGTGGCGCAGCGGAAGCTTGCTGGGCCCATAACCCAGAGGTTGATAGATCGAAACCATCCTCTGCTAAAAGAATTGTAATGGTGCTTGTATCAGACCTTACCTGGTTTATTACAGTTACATGACTTATTTTCTTGAATTATGTCAGTACACAATGTAGCATTTCGAAACTAAGATTGATAATAAAAACCTAACCCACTTTTTACGCAACAACAAGCCCCTGTGGCCTAATGGATAAGGCACTGGCCTCCTAAGCCAGGGATTGTGGGTTCGAGTCCCATCTGGGGTGATGTACAGCAGAGTGCTGTAGCATTTCGAAACTAAGATTAATAATAAAAACCTAACCCACTTTCAAGAAACAACTTGCCCCAGTGGCCTAATGGATGAGGCACTGGCCTCCTAAGCCAGGGATTGTGGGTTCGAGTCCCATCTGGGGTGATGTTCAGCAGAGTGGCGCAGCGGAAGCGTGCTGGGCCCATAACCCAGAGGTCGATGGATCGAAACCATCCTCTGCTAACTAGATTTTCACATTATATGCCACTTCAATTGCATTCTAACTGCTAACGTTATTTTACACAAAACATTTTAGTCACACTTAATATTTAACGAATTGATCAACCAAAAATAGAAATGACCTGACATTTCCTTTTCCTTTACTAATTTTCACATTATATGCCACATTATATGCCACTTCAATTGCATTCTAACTGCTAATGTTATTTTACACAAAACATTTTAGTTACACTAAATATTTAACGAATTGATCAATCAAAAATAGAAATGACCTGACATTATGTAAGCATCAATACGAATGCATTTCTTCCAGTTAGTTCCTTTACAGTGTTTGAAGCATGATATATTTACTTTTTTGATGGTATGTGTTGCCCGATCTCGTTATGTTAGTGAGTTTGACTCCCATATAGAGCAAGAGACAGGAGAGTGGAGCAGTGGAAGGCCGGGCCCATAACCCAGAGGTCGATGGATTGAATCCATTCTCTGCTAACTAGATTTTCACATTATATGCCACTTCAACTGCATTCTAACTGCTAACATTATTTTACACAAAATATTTTAGTTACACTAAATATTTAACGAATTGATCAACAAAAAATAGAAATGACCTGACATTATGTAAGCATCAATACGAATGCATTTCTTCCAGTTAGTTCCTTTACTGTGTTTGAAGCATGATTTATTTACTTTTTTTGATGGTATGTGTTGCCCGGATCTCTTATGTTAGTGAGTTTGACTCCCATTTAGGGCAAGAGACAGCAGAGTGGCGAGCGGAAGCGTGCTGGGCCCATAACCCAGAGGTCGATGGATCGAAACCATCCTCTGCTAAAAGAATTGTAATAGTGCTTGTACCAGACCTTAACTGGTTTATTACAGTTACATGACTTATTTTCTTTAATTATGTCAGTACACAATGTAGCATTTTGAAACAAAGATTGATAATAAAAACCTAACCCACTTTCAAGGAACATCAAGCCCCAGTGGCCTCCTAAGCCAGGGATTGTGGGTTCGAGTCCCATCTGGGGTGATGTACAGCAGAGTGGCGCAGCGGAAGCGTGCTGGGCCCATAACCCAGAGGTCGATGGATCGAAACCATCCTCTGCTAACTAGATTTTCACATTATATGCCACTTCAACTGCATTCTAACTGCTAACGTTATTTTACACAAAACATTTTAGTTACACTTAATATTTAACGAATTGATCAACAAAAATTTAAATGACCTGACATTATGTAAGCATCAATACGAATGCATGTCTTCCAGTTATTTCCTTTACTGTGTTTGAAGCATGATTTCTTTAATTCTCTTTAATGGTCTGTGTTGCCCGACCTCCTTAGGTTAGTGTGTTCGACTCCCATTCAGAGAAATGGACAGTAGAGTGGCGCAGCGGAAGCTTGCTGGGCCCATAACCCAGAGGTTGATAGATCGAAACCATCCTCTGCTAAAAGAATTGTAATGGTGCTTGTATCAGACCTTACCTGGTTTATTACAGTTACATGACTTATTTTCTTGAATTATGTCAGTACACAATGTAGCATTTCGAAACTAAGATTGATAATAAAAACCTAACCCACTTTTTACGCAACAACAAGCCCCTGTGGCCTAATGGATAAGGCACTGGCCTCCTAAGCCAGGGATTGTGGGTTCGAGTCCCATCTGGGGTGATGTACAGCAGAGTGCTGTAGCATTTCGAAACTAAGATTAATAATAAAACCTAACCCACTTTCAAGAAACAACTTGCCCCAGTGGCCTAATGGATGAGGCACTGGCCTCCTAAGCCAGGGATTGTGGGTTCGAGTCCCATCTGGGGTGATGTTCAGCAGAGTGGCGAGCGGAAGCGCTGGGCCCATAACCCAGAGGTCGATGGATCGAAACCATCCTCTGCTAACTAGATTTTCACATTATATGCCACTTCAATTGCATTCTAACTGCTAACGTTATTTTACACAAAACATTTTAGTCACACTTAATATTTAACGAATTGATCAACCAAAAATAGAAATGACCTGACATTTCCTTTTCCTCTTTACTAATTTTCACATTATATGCCACATTATATGCCACTTCAATTGCATTCTAACTGCTAATGTTATTTTACACAAAACATTTTAGTTACACTAAATATTTAACGAATTGATCAATCAAAAATAGAAATGACCTGACATTATGTAAGCATCAATACGAATGCATTTCTTCCAGTTAGTTCCTTTACTGTGTTTGAAGCATGATATATTTACTTCTTTTTGATGGTATGTGTTGCCCGATCTCCTTATGTTAGTGAGTTTGACTCCCATATAGAGCAAGAGACAGGAGAGTGGAGCAGCGGAAGCGTGCTGGGCCCATAACCCAGAGGTCGATGGATTGAATCCATTCTCTGCTAACTAGATTTTCACATTATATGCCACTTCAACTGCATTCTAACTGCTAACATTATTTTACACAAAATATTTTAGTTACACTAAATATTTAACGAATTGATCAACAAAAAATAGAAATGACCTGACATTATGTAAGCATCAATACGAATGCATTTCTTCCAGTTAGTTCCTTTACTGTGTTTGAAGCATGATTTATTTACTTTTTTTTGATGGTATGTGTTGCCCGATCTCCTTATGTTAGTGAGTTTGACTCCCATTTAGGGCAAGAGACAGCAGAGTGGCGCAGCGGAAGCGTGCTGGGCCCATAACCCAGAGGTCGATGGATCGAAACCATCCTCTGCTAAAAGAATTGTAATAGTGCTTGTACCAGACCTTAACTGGTTTATTACAGTTACATGACTTATTTTCTTTAATTATGTCAGTACACAATGTAGCATTTTGAAACAAAGATTGATAATAAAAACCTAACCCACTTTCAAGGAACATCAAGCCCCAGTGGCCTCCTAAGCCAGGGATTGTGGGTTCGAGTCCCATCTGGGGTGATGTACAGCAGAGTGGCGCAGCGAAGCGTGCTGGGCCCATAACCCAGAGGTCGATGGATCGAAACCATCCTCTGCTAACTAGATTTTCACATTATATGCCACTTCAACTGCATTCTAACTGCTAACGTTATTTTACACAAAACATTTTAGTTACACTTAATATTTAACGAATTGATCAACAAAAATTTAAATGACCTGACATTATGTAAGCATCAATACGAATGCATGTCTTCCAGTTATTTCCTTTACTGTGTTTGAAGCATGATTTCTTTAATTCTCTTTAATGGTCTGTGTTGCCCGACCTCCTTAGGTTAGTGTGTTCGACTCCCATTCAGAGAAATGGACAGTAGAGTGGCGCAGCGGAAGCTTGCTGGGCCCATAACCCAGAGGTTGATAGATCGAAACCATCCTCTGCTAAAAGAATTGTAATGGTGCTTGTATCAGACCTTACCTGGTTTATTACAGTTACATGACTTATTTTCTTGAATTATGTCAGTACACAATGTAGCATTTCGAAACTAAGATTGATAATAAAAACCTAACCCACTTTTTACGCAACAACAAGCCCCTGTGGCCTAATGGATAAGGCACTGGCCTCCTAAGCCAGGGATTGTGGGTTCGAGTCCCATCTGGGGTGATGTACAGCAGAGTGCTGTAGCATTTCGAAACTAAGATTAATAATAAAAACCTAACCCACTTTCAAGAAACAACTTGCCCCAGTGGCCTAATGGATGAGGCACTGGCCTCCTAAGCCAGGGATTGTGGGTTCGAGTCCCATCTGGGGTGATGTTCAGCAGAGTGGCGCAGCGGAAGCGTGCTGGGCCCATAACCCAGAGGTCGATGGATCGAAACCATCCTCTGCTAACTAGATTTTCACATTATATGCCACTTCAATTGCATTCTAACTGCTAACGTTATTTTACACAAAACATTTTAGTCACACTTAATATTTAACGAATTGATCAACCAAAAATAGAAATGACCTGACATTTCCTTTTCCTTTACTAATTTTCACATTATATGCCACATTATATGCCACTTCAATTGCATTCTAACTGCTAATGTTATTTTACACAAAACATTTTAGTTACACTAAATATTTAACGAATTGATCAATCAAAAATAGAAATGACCTGACATTATGTAAGCATCAATACGAATGCATTTCTTCCAGTTAGTTCCTTTACAGTGTTTGAAGCATGATATATTTACTTCTTTTTGATGGTATGTGTTGCCCGATCTCCTTATGTTAGTGAGTTTGACTCCCATATAGAGCAAGAGACAGGAGAGTGGAGCAGTGGAAGCGTGCTGGGCCCATAACCCAGAGGTCGATGGATTGAATCCATTCTCTGCTAACTAGATTTTCACATTATATGCCACTTCAACTGCATTCTAACTGCTAACATTATTTTACACAAAATATTTTAGTTACACTAAATATTTAACGAATTGATCAACAAAAAATAGAAATGACCTGACATTATGTAAGCATCAATACGAATGCATTTCTTCCAGTTAGTTCCTTTACTGTGTTTGAAGCATGATTTATTTACTTTTTTTTGATGGTATGTGTTGCCCGATCTCCTTATGTTAGTGAGTTTGACTCCCATTTAGGGCAAGAGACAGCAGAGTGGCGCAGCGGAAGCGTGCTGGGCCCATAACCCAGAGGTCGATGGATCGAAACCATCCTCTGCTAAAAGAATTGTAATAGTGCTTGTACCAGACCTTAACTGGTTTATTACAGTTACATGACTTATTTTCTTTAATTATGTCAGTACACAATGTAGCATTTTGAAACAAAGATTGATAATAAAAACCTAACCCACTTTCAAGGAACATCAAGCCCCAGTGGCCTCCTAAGCCAGGGATTGTGGGTTCGAGTCCCATCTGGGGTGATGTACAGCAGAGTGGCGCAGCGGAAGCGTGCTGGGCCCATAACCCAGAGGTCGATGGATCGAAACCATCCTCTGCTAACTAGATTTTCACATTATATGCCACTTCAACTGCATTCTAACTGCTAACGTTATTTTACACAAAACATTTTAGTTACACTTAATATTTAACGAATTGATCAACAAAAATTTAAATGACCTGACATTATGTAAGCATCAATACGAATGCATGTCTTCCAGTTATTTCCTTTACTGTGTTTGAAGCATGATTTCTTTAATTCTCTTTAATGGTCTGTGTTGCCCGACCTCCTTAGGTTAGTGTGTTCGACTCCCATTCAGAGAAATGGACAGTAGAGTGGCGCAGCGAAGCTTGCTGGGCCCATAACCCAGAGGTTGATAGATCGAAACCATCCTCTGCTAAAAGAATTGTAATGGTGCTTGTATCAGACCTTACCTGGTTTATTACAGTTACATGACTTATTTTCTTGAATTATGTCAGTACACAATGTAGCATTTCGAAACTAAGATTGATAATAAAAACCTAACCCACTTTTTACGCAACAACAAGCCCCTGTGGCCTAATGGATAAGGCACTGGCCTCCTAAGCCAGGGATTGTGGGTTCGAGTCCCATCTGGGGTGATGTACAGCAGAGTGCTGTAGCATTTCGAAACTAAGATTAATAATAAAAACCTAACCCACTTTCAAGAAACAACTTGCCCCAGTGGCCTAATGGATGAGGCACTGGCCTCCTAAGCCAGGGATTGTGGGTTCGAGTCCCATCTGGGGTGATGTTCAGCAGAGTGGCGCAGCGGAAGCGTGCTGGGCCCATAACCCAGAGGTCGATGGATCGAAACCATCCTCTGCTAACTAGATTTTCACATTATATGCCACTTCAATTGCATTCTAACTGCTAACGTTATTTTACACAAAACATTTTAGTCACACTTAATATTTAACGAATTGATCAACCAAAAATAGAAATGACCTGACATTTCCTTTTCCTTTACTAATTTTCACATTATATGCCACATTATATGCCACTTCAATTGCATTCTAACTGCTAATGTTATTTTACACAAAACATTTTAGTTACACTAAATATTTAACGAATTGATCAATCAAAAATAGAAATGACCTGACATTATGTAAGCATCAATACGAATGCATTTCTTCCAGTTAGTTCCTTTACTGTGTTTGAAGCATGATATATTTACTTCTTTTTGATGGTATGTGTTGCCCGATCTCCTTATGTTAGTGAGTTTGACTCCCATATAGAGCAAGAGACAGGAGAGTGGAGCAGCGGAAGCGTGCTGGGCCCATAACCCAGAGGTCGATGGATTGAATCCATTCTCTGCTAACTAGATTTTCACATTATATGCCACTTCAACTGCATTCTAACTGCTAACATTATTTTACACAAAATATTTTAGTTACACTAAATATTTAACGAATTGATCAACAAAAAATAGAAATGACCTGACATTATGTAAGCATCAATACGAATGCATTTCTTCCAGTTAGTTCCTTTACTGTGTTTGAAGCATGATTTATTTACTTTTTTGATGGTATGTGTTGCCCGATCTCCTTATGTTAGTGAGTTTGACTCCCATTTAGGCAAGAGACAGCAGAGTGGCGAGCGGAAGCGCAGCCCATAACCCAGAGGTCGATGGATCGAAACCATCCTCTGCTAAAAGAATTGTAATAGTGCTTGTACCAGACCTTAACTGGTTTATTACAGTTACATGACTTATTTTCTTTAATTATGTCAGTACACAATGTAGCATTTTGAAACAAAGATTGATAAAAAAACCTAACCCACTTTCAAGGAACATCAAGCCCCAGTGGCCTCCTAAGCCAGGGATTGTGGGTTCGAGTCCCATCTGGGGTGATGTACAGCAGAGTGGCGCAGCGGAAGGCGTGCTGGGCCCATAACCCAGAGGTCGATGGATCGAAACCATCCTCTGCTAACTAGATTTTCACATTATATGCCACTTCAACTGCATTCTAACTGCTAACGTTATTTTACACAAAACATTTTAGTTACACTTAATATTTAACGAATTGATCAACAAAAATTTAAATGACCTGACATTATGTAAGCATCAATACGAATGCATGTCTTCCAGTTATTTCCTTTACTGTGTTTGAAGCATGATTTCTTTAATTCTCTTTAATGGTCTGTGTTGCCCGACCTCCTTAGGTTAGTGTGTTCGACTCCCATTCAGAGAAATGGACAGTAGAGTGGCGCAGCGAAGCTTGCTGGGCCCATAACCCAGAGGTTGATAGATCGAAACCATCCTCTGCTAAAAGAATTGTAATGGTGCTTGTATCAGACCTTACCTGGTTTATTACAGTTACATGACTTATTTTCTTGAATTATGTCAGTACACAATGTAGCATTTCGAAACTAAGATTGATAATAAAAACCTAACCCACTTTTTACGCAACAACAAGCCCCTGTGGCCTAATGGATAAGGCACTGGCCTCCTAAGCCAGGGATTGTGGGTTCGAGTCCCATCTGGGGTGATGTACAGCAGAGTGCTGTAGCATTTCGAAACTAAGATTAATAATAAAACCTAACCCACTTTCAAGAAACAACTTGCCCCAGTGGCCTAATGGATGAGGCACTGGCCTCCTAAGCCAGGGATTGTGGGTTCGAGTCCCATCTGGGGTGATGTTCAGCAGAGTGGCGAGCGAAGCGTGCTGGGCCCATAACCCAGAGGTCGATGGATCGAAACCATCCTCTGCTAACTAGATTTTCACATTATATGCCACTTCAATTGCATTCTAACTGCTAACGTTATTTTACACAAAACATTTTAGTCACACTTAATATTTAACGAATTGATCAACAAAAATAGAAATGACCTGACATTTCCTTTTCCTTTACTAATTTTCACATTATATGCCACATTATATGCCACTTCAATTGCATTCTAACTGCTAATGTTATTTTACACAAAACATTTTAGTTACACTAAATATTTAACGAATTGATCAATCAATCAAAAATAGAAATGACCTGACATTATGTAAGCATCAATACGAATGCATTTCTTCCAGTTAGTTCCTTTACTGTGTTTGAAGCATGATATATTTACTTTTTTTGATGGTATGTGTTGCCCGATCTCCTTATGTTAGTGAGTTTGACTCCCATATAGAGCAAGAGACAGGAGAGTGGAGCAGCGGAAGCGCTGGGCCCATAACCCAGAGGTCGATGGATTGAATCCATTCTCTGCTAACTAGATTTTCACATTATATGCCACTTCAACTGCATTCTAACTGCTAACATTATTTTACACAAAATATTTTAGTTACACTAAATATTTAACGAATTGATCAACAAAAATAGAAATGACCTGACATTATGTAAGCATCAATACGAATGCATTTCTTCCAGTTAGTTCCTTTACTGTGTTTGAAGCATGATTTATTTACTTTTTTTGATGGTATGTGTTGCCCGATCTCCTTATGTTAGTGAGTTTGACTCCCATTTAGGGCAAGAGACAGCAGAGTGGCGCAGCGAAGCGTGCTGGGGCCCATAACCCAGAGGTCGATGGATCGAAACCATCCTCTGCTAAAAGAATTGTAATAGTGCTTGTACCAGACCTTAACTGGTTTATTACAGTTACATGACTTATTTTCTTTAATTATGTCAGTACACAATGTAGCATTTGAAACAAAGATTGATAATAAAAACCTAACCCACTTTCAAGGAACATCAAGCCCCAGTGGCCTCCTAAGCCAGGGATTGTGGGTTCGAGTCCCATCTGGGGTGATGTACAGCAGAGTGGCGCAGCGGAAGCGTGCTGGGCCCATAACCCAGAGGTCGATGGATCGAAACCATCCTCTGCTAACTAGATTTTCACATTATATGCCACTTCAACTGCATTCTAACTGCTAACGTTATTTTACACAAAACATTTTAGTTACACTTAATATTTAACGAATTGATCAACAAAATTTAAATGACCTGACATTATGTAAGCATCAATACGAATGCATGTCTTCCAGTTATTTCCTTTACTGTGTTTGAAGCATGATTTCTTTAATTCTCTTTAATGGTCTGTGTTGCCCGACCTCCTTAGGTTAGTGTGTTCGACTCCCATTCAGAGAAATGGACAGTAGAGTGGCGCAGCGAAGCTTGCTGGGCCCATAACCCAGAGGTTGATAGATCGAAACCATCCTCTGCTAAAAGAATTGTAATGGTGCTTGTATCAGACCTTACCTGGTTTATTACAGTTACATGACTTATTTTCTTGAATTATGTCAGTACACAATGTAGCATTTCGAAACTAAGATTGATAATAAAAACCTAACCCACTTTTTTACGCAACAACAAGCCCCTGTGGCCTAATGGATAAGGCACTGGCCTCCTAAGCCAGGGATTGTGGGTTCGAGTCCCATCTGGGGTGATGTACAGCAGAGTGCTGTAGCATTTCGAAACTAAGATTAATAATAAAACCTAACCCACTTTCAAGAAACAACTTGCCCCAGTGGCCTAATGGATGAGGCACTGGCCTCCTAAGCCAGGGATTGTGGGTTCGAGTCCCATCTGGGGTGATGTACAGCAGAGTGGCGCAGCGGAAGCGTGCTGGGCCCATAACCCAGAGGTCGATGGATCGAAACCATCCTCTGCTAACTAGATTTTCACATTATATGCCACTTCAATTGCATTCTAACTGCTAACGTTATTTTACACAAAACATTTTAGTCACACTTAATATTTAACGAATTGATCAACCAAAAATAGAAATGACCTGACATTTCCTTTTCCTTTACTAATTTTCACATTATATGCCACATTATATGCCACTTCAATTGCATTCTAACTGCTAATGTTATTTTACACAAAACATTTTAGTTACACTAAATATTTAACGAATTGATCAATCAAAAATAGAAATGACCTGACATTATGTAAGCATCAATACGAATGCATTTCTTCCAGTTAGTTCCTTTACTGTGTTTGAAGCATGATATATTTACTTCTTTTTGATGGTATGTGTTGCCCGATCTCCTTATGTTAGTGAGTTTGACTCCCATATAGAGCAAGAGACAGGAGAGTGGAGCAGCGGAAGCGTGCTGGGCCCATAACCCAGAGGTCGATGGATTGAATCCATTCTCTGCTAACTAGATTTTCACATTATATGCCACTTCAACTGCATTCTAACTGCTAACATTATTTTACACAAAATATTTTAGTTACACTAAATATTTAACGAATTGATCAACAAAAAATAGAAATGACCTGACATTATGTAAGCATCAATACGAATGCATTTCTTCCAGTTAGTTCCTTTACTGTGTTTGAAGCATGATTTATTTATTTTTGTGTGATCGTATGTGTTGCCCGATCTGCCTATGTTAGTGAGTTTGACTCCATTTAGGGCAAGAGACAGCAGAGTGGCGAGCGGAAGCGCTGGGCCCATAACCCAGAGGTCGATGGATCGAAACCATCCTCTGCTAAAAGAATTGTAATAGTGCTTGTACCAGACCTTAACTGGTTTATTACAGTTACATGACTTATTTTCTTTAATTATGTCAGTACACAATGTAGCATTTTGAAACAAAGGTTGATAATGAAAACCTAACCCACCTTCAAGGAACAACAAGCCCCAGTGGCCTAATGGATAAGGCACTGGCCTCCTAAGCCAGGGATTGTGGGTTTGAGTCCCATCTGGGGTGATGTACAGCAGAGTGGCGCAGTGGAAGAGTGCTGGGCCCATAACCCAGAGGTCGATGGATCGAAACCATCCTCTGCTAAAAGAATTTTAATGCTGCTTGTACCAGACCTTAACTGGTTTATTACAGTTACATGACTTATTTTCTTTAATTATGTCAGTACACAATGTAGCATTTCGAAACTAAGATTGATAATAAAAACCTAACCCACTTTCACGCAACAACAAGCCCCAGTGGCCTAATGGATAAGGCACTGGCCTCCTAAGCCAGGGATTGTGGGTTCGAGTCCCATCTGGGGTGATGTACAGCAGAGTGGCGCAGCGGAAGCGTGCTGGGCCCATAACCCAGAGGTCGATGGATCGAAACCATCCTCTGCTAAAAGAATTGTAATGCTGCTTGTACCAGACCTTAACTGGTTTATTACAGTTACATGACTTATTTTCTTTAATTATGTCAGTACACAATGTAGCATTTCGAAACTAAGATTAATAGTAAAAACCTAACCCACTTTCAAGAAACATCTTGCCCCAGTGGCCTAATGGATGAGGCACTGGCCTCCTAAGCCAGGGATTGTGGGTTCGAGTCCCATCTGGGGTGATGTACAGCAGAGTGGCGCAGCGGAAGCGACAGATGCCCATAACCCAGAGGTCGATGGATCGAAACCATCCTCTGCTAACTAGATTTTCACATTATATGCCACTTCAACTGCATTCTAACTGCTAACGTTATTTTACACAAAACATTTTAGTTACACTTAATATTTAACGAATTGATCAACAAAAATTGAAATGACCTGACATTATGTAAGCATCAATACGAATGCATGTCTTCCAGTTATTTCCTTTACTGTGTTTGAAGCATGATTTCTTTACTTCTTTTTGAAGGTATGTGTTGCCCGATCTCCTTATGTTAGTGAGTTTGACTCCCATATAGGCCAAGAGACAGCAGAGTGGCGCAGTGGAAGCGTGCTGGGCCCATAACCCAGAGGTCGATCGATCGAAACCATCCTCTGCTAACTAGATTTTCACATTATATGCCACTTCAATTGCATTCTAACTGCTAACGTAATTTTACACAAAACATTTTAGTTACACTAAATATTTAACAAATTGATCAACCAAAAACAGAAATGACCTGACATTATGTAAGCATCAATACGAATGCATTTCTTCCAGTTATTTCCTTTACTGTGTTTGAAGCATGATTTATTTACTTTTTTGAAGGTATGTGTTGCCCGATCTCCTTATGTTAGTGAGTTTGACTCCCATTCAGAGCAAGAGACAGCAGAGTGGCGCAGCGGAAGTTGGGCCCATAACCCAGAGGTTGATGGATCGAAACCATCCTCTGCTAAACGAATTGAAATGGTTCTTGTATCAGACCTTAACTGGTTTATTACAGTTACATGACTTATTTTCTTTAATTATGTCAGTACACAATGTAGCATTTTGAAACAAAGGTTGATAATGAAAACCTAACCCACCTTCATGGAACAACAAGCCCCAGTGGCCTAATGGATAAGGCACTGGCCTCCTAAGCCAGGGATTGTGGGTTCAAGTCCCATCTGGGGTGTTGTACAGCAGAGTGTCGCAGCGGAAGCGTGCTGGGCCCATAACCCAGAGGTCGATGGATCGAAACCATCCTCATTTAACTAGATTTTCACATTATATGCCACTTCAACTGCATTCTAACTGCTAACGTTATTTTACACAAAACATTTTAGTCACACTTAATATTTAACGAATTGATCAACCAAAAATAGAAATGACCTGACATTTCCTTTTCCTTTACTAATTTTCACATTATATGCCACATTATATGCCACTTCAATTGCATTCTAACTGCTAATGTTATTTTACACAAAACATTTTAGTTACACTAAATATTTAACGAATTGATCAATCAAAAATAGAAATTACCTTACATTATGTAAGCATCAATACAAATGCATTTCTTCCAGTTAGTTCCTTTACTGTGTTTGAAGCATGATTTATTTACTTCTTTTTGATGGTGTGTGTTGCCCGATCTCCTTATGTTAGTGAGTTTGACTCCCATTTAGGGCAAGAGACAGCAGAGTGGCGCAGCGGAAGCGTGCTGGGCCCATAACCCAGAGGTCGATGGATCGAAACCATCCTCTGCTAACAAGATTTTCACATTATATGCCACTTCAACTGCATTCTAACTGCAAACGTTATTTTACACAAAACATTTTAGTCACCCTTAATATTTAACGAATTGATCAACCAAAAATAGAAATGACCTGACATTATGTAAGCATCAATACGAATGCATTTCTTCCAGTTATTTCCTTTACTGTGTTTGAAGCATGATTTCTTTAATTCTCTTTAATGGTCTGTGTTGCCCGACCTCCTTAGGTTAGTGTGTTCGACTCCCATTCAGAGAAATGGACAGTAGAGTGGCGCAGCGGAAGCTTGCTGGGCCCATAACCCAGAGGTTGATAGATCGAAACCATCCTCTGCTAAAAGAATTGTAATGGTGCTTGTATCAGACCTTACCTGGTTTATTACAGTTACATGACTTATTTTCTTGAATTATGTCAGTACACAATGTAGCATTTCGAAACTAAGATTGATAATAAAAACCTAACCCACTTTCACGCAACAACAAGCCCCAGTGGCCTAATGGATAAGGCACTGGCCTCCTAAGCCAGGGATTGTGGGTTCGAGTCCCATCTGGGGTGATGTACAGCAGCGTGCTGTAGCATTTCGAAACTAAGATTAATAATAAAAACCTAACCCACTTTCAAGAAACAACTTGCCCCAGTGGCCTAATGGATGAGGCACTGGCCTCCTAAACCAGGGATTGTGGGTTCGAGTCCCATCTGGGGTGATGTACAGCAGCGTGCTGTAGCATTTCGAAACTAAGATTAATAATAAAAACCTAACCCACTTTCAAGAAGCAACTTGCCCCAGTGGCCTAATGGATGAGGCACTGGCCTCCTAAGCCAGGGATTGTGGGTTCGAGTCCCATCTGGGGTGATGTACAGCAGAGTGGCGCAGCGGAAGCGTGCTGGGCCCATAACCCAGAGGTCGATGGATCGAAACCATCCTCTGCTAAAAGAATTGTAATGCTGCTTGTACCAGACCTTAACTGGTTTATTACAGTTACATGACTTATTTTCTTTAATTATGTCAGTACACAATGTAGCATTTCGAAACTAAGATTAATAGTAAAAACCTAACCCACTTTCAAGAAACATCTTGCCCCAGTGGCCTAATGGATGAGGCACTGGCCTCCTAAGCCAGGGATTGTGGGTTCGAGTCCCATCTGGGGTGATGTACAGCAGAGTGGCGCAGCGGAAGCGTGCTGGGCCCATAACCCAGAGGTCGATGGATCGAAACCATCCTCTGCTAACTAGATTTTCACATTATATGCCACTTCAACTGCATTCTAACTGCTAACGTTATTTTACACAAAACATTTTAGTTACACTTAATATTTAACGAATTGATCAACAAAAATTGAAATGACCTGACATTATGTAAGCATCAATACGAATGCATGTCTTCCAGTTATTTCCTTTACTGTGTTTGAAGCATGATTTCTTTACTTCTTTTTGAAGGTATGTGTTGCCCGATCTCCTTATGTTAGTGAGTTTGACTCCCATATAGGGCAAGAGACAGCAGAGTGGCGCAGCGGAAGCGTGCTGGGCCCATAACCCAGAGGTCGATGGATCGAAACCATCCTCTGCTAACTAGATTTTCACATTATATGCCACTTCAACTGCATTCTAACTGCTAACGTTATTTTACACAAAACATTTTAGTCACACTTAATATTTAACGAATTGATCAACCAAAAATAGAAATGACCTGACATTTCCTTTTCCTTTACTAATTTTCACATTATATGCCACATTATATGCCACTTCAATTGCATTCTAACTGCTAATGTTATTTTACACAAAACATTTTAGTTACACTAAATATTTAACGAATTGATCAATCAAAAATAGAAATTACCTTACATTATGTAAGCATCAATACAAATGCATTTCTTCCAGTTAGTTCCTTTACTGTGTTTGAAGCATGATTTATTTACTTCTTTTTGATGGTGTGTGTTGCCCGATCTCCTTATGTTAGTGAGTTTGACTCCCGTATAGGGCAAGAGACAGCAGAGTGGCGTGAAGCGCAGCTGGGCATAACCCAGAGGTCGATGGATCGAAACCATCCTCTGCTAACAAGATTTTCACATTATATGCCACTTCAACTGCATTCTAACTGCAAACGTTATTTTACACAAAACATTTTAGTCACCCTTAATATTTAACGAATTGATCAACCAAAAATAGAAATGACCTGACATTATGTAAGCATCAATACGAATGCATTTCTTCCAGTTATTTCCTTTACTTTGGTTGAAGCATGATTTCTTTAATTCTCTTTAATGTTCTGTGTTGCCCGACTTCCTTAGGTTAGTGTGTTTCACTCCCATTCAGTGAAAGTGACAGCAGAGTGGCCCAGAGGAAGCGTGCTGGGCCCATAACCCAGTGGTCGATGGATCGAAACCATCCTCTGCTAAAAGAATTGAAATGGTGCTTGTATCAGACCTTAACTGGTTTATTACAGTTACACGACTTATTTTCTTTAATTATGTCAGTACACAATGTAGCATTTTGAAACAAAGGTTGATAATGAAAACCTAACCCACCTTCAAGGAACAACAAGCCCCAGTGGCCTAATGGATGAGGCGCTGGCCTCCTAAGCCAGGGATTGTGGGTTCGAGTCCCATCTAGGGTGATGTACAGCAGAGTGGCGCAGCGGAAGCGTTCTGGGCCCATAACCCAGAGGTCGATGGATCGAAACCATCCGCTGCTACCTAGATTTTCACATTATATGCCACTTCAACTGCAGTCTAACTGCTAACGTTATTTTACACAAAATATTTTAGTTACACTCAATATTTAACGAATTGATCAACCAAAAATAGAAATTACCTGACATTTCCTTTTCCTTTACTAATTTTCACATTATATGCCACATTGTATGCCACTTCAACTGCATTCTAACTGCTAATGTTATTTTACACAAAACATTTTAGTTACACTAAATATTTAACGAATTGATCAACCAAAAATAGAAATGACCTGACATTAATTAAGCATCAATACGAATGCATTTCTTCCAGTTAGTTCCTTTACTGTGTTTGAAGAATGATTTATTTACTTCTTTTTGATGGTATGTGTTGCCCGATCTCCTTATGCTAGTGAGTTTGACTCCCATATAGTGCAAGAGACAGGAGAGTGGTGCAGCGTAAGGGTGCTGGGCCCATAACCCAGAGGTCGATGGATCGAAACCATCCTCTGCTAACTAGTTTTTCACATTATATGCCACTTCAACTGCATTTTAACTGCTAACGTTATTTTACACAAAACATTTTAGTTACACTAAATATTTAACGAATTGATCAACAAAAAATAGAAATGACCTGACATTATGTAAGCATCAATACGAATGCATTTCTTCCAGTTAGTTCCTTTACTGTGTTTGAAGCATGATTTATTTACTTTTTTTTGATGGTATGTGTTGCCCGATCTCCTTATGTTAGTGAGTTTGACTCCCATTCAGAGCAAGAGACAGCAGAGTGGCGCAGTGGAAGCATGCTGGGCCCATAACCCAGAGGTTGATGGATGGAAACCATCCTCTGCTAAATGAATTGTAATGGTGCTTGTACCAGACCTTAACTGGTTTATTACAGTTACATGACTTATTTTCTTTATTTATGTCAGTACACAATGTAGCATTTTGAAACAAAGATTCATAATAAAAACCTAACCCACTTTCAAGGAACATCAAGCCCCAGTGGCCTCCTAAGCCAGGGATTGTGGGTTCGAGTCCCATCTGGGGTGATGTACAGCAGAGTGGCGCAGAGGAAGCGTGCTGGGCCCATAACCCAGAGGTCGATGGATCGAAACCATCCTCTGCTAACTAGATTTTCACAAAATATGCCACTTCAATTGCATTCTAACTGCTAACGTTAGTTTACACAAAACATTTTAGTTGAACTAAATATTTAACGAATTGATCAACCAAAAATAGAAATGACCTGACATTATGTAAGCATCAATACGAATGCATTTCTTCCAGTTATTTCCTTTACTGTGTTTGAAGCATGATTTCTTTAATTCTCTTTAATGGTCTGTGTTGCCCGACCTCCTTAGGTTAGTGTGTTCGACTCCCATTCAGAGAATGCGGCAGCAGAGTGGCGCAGAGGAAGCGTGCTGGGCCCATAACCCAGCGGTCCATGGATCGAAACCATCCTCTGCTAAAAGAATTTTAATAGTGCTTGTACCAGACCTTAACTGGTTTATTACAGTTACATGACTTATTTTCTTTAATTATGTCAGTACACAATGTAGCATTTTGAAATAAAGGTTGATAATGAAAACCTACCAGCCTTCATGGAACAACAAGCCCCAGTGGCCTAATGGATGAGGCACTGGCCTCCTAAGCCAGGGATTTTGCGTTCGAGTCCCATCTGGGGTGATGTACAGCAGAGTGGCGCAGCGGAAGCGTGCTGGGCCCATAACCCTGAGGTCGATGGATCGAAACCATCCTCTGCTAAATAGAATTTGACATTATATGCCACTTCAACTGCATTCAAACTGCTAACGCTATTTTACACAAAACATTTTAGTTACACTAAATATTTAACGAATTGATCAACAAAAAATAGAAATGACCTGACATTATGTAAGCATCAATACGATTGCATTTCTTCCAGTTAGTTCCTTTACTGTGTTTGAAGCATGATTTATTTACTTCTTTTTGATGGTATGTGTTGCCCGATCTCCTTATGTTAGTGAGTTTGACTCCCATATAGGGCAAGAGACAGCAGAGTGGCGCAGCGAAGCGTGCTGGGCCCATAACCCAGAGGTCGATGGATCGAAACCATCCTCTGCTAACAAGATTTTCACATTATATGCCACTTCAACTNCATTCTAACTGCTAACGTTATTTTTACACAAAAGATTTTAGTTACACTTAATATTTAACGAATTGATCAACAAAAATTGAAATGACCTGACATTATGTAAGCATCAATACGAATGCATTTCTTCCAGTTATTTCCTTTACTTTGGTTGAAGCATGATTTCTTTAATTCTCTTTAATGTTCTGTGTTGCCCGACCTCCTTAGGTTAGTGTGTTCCACTCCCATTCAATGAAAGTGACAGCAGAGTGGCGCAGAGGAAGCGTGCTGGGCCCATAACCCAGCGGTCGATGGATTGAAACCATCCTCTGCTAAAAGAATTGAAATGGTGCTTGTATCAGACCTTAACTGGTTTATTACAGTTACATGACTTATTTTCTTTAATTATGTCAGTACACAATGTAGCATTTTGAAGCAAAGATTGATAATAAAAACCTAACCCACTTTCAAGGAACATCAATCCCTAGTGGCCTAATGGATAAGGCACTGGCCTCCTAAGCCAGGGATTGTGGGTTCGAGTCCCATCTGGGGTGATGTACAGCAGAGTGCTGTAGCATTTCGAAACTAAGATTAATAATAAAAACCTAACCCACTTTCAAGAAACAACTTGCCCCAGTGGCCTAATGGATGAGGCACTGGCCTCCTAAGCCAGGGATTGTGGGTTCGAGTCCCATCTGGGGTGATGTACAGCAGAGTGCTGTAGCATTTTGAAACTAAGATTAATAATAAAAACCTAACACCCTTTCAAGAAACAACTTGCCCCAGTGGCCTAATGGATAAGGCACTGGCCTCCTAAGCCAGGGATTGTGGGTTCGAGTCCCATCTGGGGTGATGTACAGCAGAGTGGCGCAGCGGAAGCGTGCTGGGCCCATAACCCAGAGGTCGATGGATCGAAACCATCCTCTGCTAACTAGATTTTCACATTATATGCTACTTCAACTGCATTCTAACTGCTAACGTTATTTTACACAAAACATTTTAGTCACACTTAATATTTAACGAATTGATCAACCAAAAATAGAAATGACCTGACATTTCCTTTTCCTTTACTAATGTTCACATTATATGCCACATTATATGCCACTTCAATTGCATTCTAACTGCTAATGTTATTTTACACAAAACATTTTAGTTACACTAAATATTTAACGAATTGATCAACCAAAATAGAAATGACCTGACATTATGTAAGCATCAATACGAATGCATTTCTTCCAGTTAGTTCCTTTACTGTGTTTGAAGCATGATTTATTAACTTCATTTTGATGGTATGTGTTGCCCGATCTCCTTATGTTAGTGAGTTTGACTCCCATATAGGGCAAGAGACAGCAGAGTGGCGCAGTGGAAGCGTGCTGGGCCCATAACCCAGAGGTCGATGGATCGAAACCATCCTCTGCTAAATAGAATTTGACATTATATGCCACTTCAACTGCATTCAAACTGCTAACGCTATTTTACACAAAACATTTTAATTACACTAAATATTTAACGAATTGATCAACAAAAAATAGAAATGACCTGACATTATGTAAGCATCAATACGAATGCATTTCTTCCAGTTAGTTCCTTTACTGTGTTTGAAGCATGATTTATTTACTTCTTTTTGGTGGTCTGTGTTGCCCGATCTCCTTATGTTAGTGAGTTTGACTCCCATATAGGGCAAGAGACAGCAGAGTGGCGCAGCGGAAGCGTGCTGGGCCCATAACCCAGAGGTCGATGGATCGAAACCATCCTCTGCTAACAAGATTTTCACATTATATGCCACTTCAACTGCATTCTAACTGCTAACGTTATTTTACACAAAAGATTTTAGTTACACTTAATATTTAACGAATTGATCAACAAAAATTGAAATGACCTGACATTATGTAAGCATCAATACGAATGCATTTCTTCCAGTTATTTCCTTTACTTTGGTTGAAGCATGATTTTTAATTCTCTTTAATGTTCTGTGTTGCCCGACCTCCTTAGGTTAGTGTGTTCCACTCCCATTCAATGAAAGTGACAGCAGAGTGGCGCAGAGGAAGCGTGCTGGGCCCATAACCCAGCGGTCGATGGATTGAAACCATCCTCTGCTAAAAGAATTGAAATGGTGCTTGTATCAGACCTTAACTGGTTTATTACAGTTACATGACTTATTTTCTTTAATTATGTCAGTACACAATGTAGCATTTTGAAGCAAGATTGATAATAAAAACCTAACCCACTTTCAAGGAACATCAATCCCTAGTGGCCTAATGGATAAGGCACTGGCCTCCTAAGCCAGGGATTGTGGGTTCAAGTCCCATCTGGGGTGATGTACAGCAGAGTGCTGTAGCATTTCGAAACTAAGATTAATAATAAAAACCTAACCCACTTTCAAGAAACAACTTGCCCCAGTGGCCTAATGGATGAGGCACTGGCCTCCTAAGTCAGGGATTGTGGGTTCGAGTCCCATCTGGGGTGATGTACAGCAGAGTGGCGCAGCGGAAGCGTGCTGGGCCCATAACCCAGAGGTCGATGGATCGAAACCATCCTCTGCTGAAAGAATTGTAATAGTGCTTGTACCAGACCTTAACTGTTTTATTACAGTTACATGACTTATTTTCTTTAATTATGTCAGTACACAATGTAGCATTTTGAAACAAAGATTGATAATAAAAACCTAACCCACTTTCAAGGAACATCAAGCCCCAGTGGCCTCCTAAGCCAGGGATTGTGGGTTTGAGTCCCATCTGGGGTGATGTACAGCAGAGTGGCGCAGTGGAAGCGTGCTGGGCCCATAACCCAGAGGTCAATGGATCGAAACCATCCTCTGCTAACTAGAATATGACATTATATGCCACTTCAACTGCATTCAAACTGCTAACGCTTTTTTACACAAAACATTTTAGTTACACTAAACATTTTAGTTACACTAAATATTTAACGAATTGATCAACCAAAAATAGAAATGACCTGACATTATGTAAGCATCAATACAAATGCATTTCTTCCAGTTATTTCCTTTACTGTGTTTGAAGCATGATTTCTTTAATTCTCTTTAATGGTCTGTGTTGCCCGACCTCCTTATGTTAGTGAGTTTGACTCCCATATAAGGCAAGAGACAGCAGAGTGGCGCAGCGGAAGCGTGCTGGGCCCATAACCCAGAGGTCGATGGATCGAAACCATCCTCTGCTAACTAGAATTTGACATTATATGCCACTTCAACTGCATTCAAACTGCTAACGCTATTTTACACAAAACATTTTAGTTACACTAAATATTTAACGAATTGATCAACAAAAAATAGAAATGACCTGACATTATGTTATGTAAGCATCAATACGAATGCATTTCTTCCAGTTAGTTCCTTTACTGTGTTTGAAGCATGATTTATTTAGTTCTTTTTTATGGTATGTGTTGCCCGATCTCCTTATGTTAGTGAGTTTGACTCCCATTCAGAGCAAGATGTAGCAGAGTGGCGCAGCGGAAGCGTGCTGGGCCCATAACCCAGAGGTCGATGGATCGAAACCATCCTCTGCTAACTAGATTTTCAAATTATATGCCACTTCAATTGCATTCTAACTGCTAACGTTATTTTACACAAAACATTTTAGTTGAACTTAATATTTAACGAATTGATCAACCAAAATAGAAATGACCTGACATTATGTAAGCATCAATACGAATGCATTTCTTCCAGTTATTTCCTTTACTGTGTTTGAAGCATGATTTCTTTAATTCTCTTTAATGGTATGTGTTTCCCGACCTCCTTAGGTTAGTGTGTTTGACTCCCATTCAGTGAAAGCGACAGCAGAGTGGCGCAGGAAGGCGTGCTGGGCCCATAACCCAGCGGTCGATGGATCGAAACCATCCTCTGCTAAAAGAATTGTAATGTTGCTTGTATCAGACCTTAACTGTTTTATTACAGTTACATGACTTATTTTCTTTAATTATGTCAGTACACAATGTAGCATTTCGAAACTAAGATTAATAATAAAAACCTAACCCACTTTCAAGAAACATCTTGCCCCAGTGGCCTAATGGATGAGGCACTGGCCTCCTAAGCCAGGGATTGTGGGTTTGAGTCCCATCTGGGGTGATGTACAGCAGAGTGGCGCAGCGGAAGCGTGCTGGGCCCATAACCCAGAGGTCGATGGATCGAAACCATCCTCTGCTAACTAGATTTTCACAATAATTGCATTCTAACTGCTAACGTTAGTTTACACAAAACATTTTAGTTGAACTAAATATTTAACGAATTGATCAACCAAAAATAGAAATGACCTGACATTATGTAAGCATCAATACAAATGCATTTCTTCCAGTTATTTCCTTTACTGTGTTTGAAGCATGATTTCTTTAAGTCTCTTTAATGGTCTGTGTTGCCCGACCTCCTTAGGTTAGTGTGTTCGACTCTCATTCAGAGAATGCGACAGCAGAGTGGCGCAGAGGAAGCGTGCTGGGCCTATAACCCAGCAGTCGATGGATCGAAACCATCCTCTGCTAAATAGAATTTGACATCATATGCCACTTCAACTGCATTCAAACTGCTAACGCTATTTTACACAAAACATTTTAGTTACACTAAATATTTAACGAATTGATCAACAAAAAATAGAAATGACCTGACATTATGTAAGCATCAATACGAATGCATTTCTTCCAGTTATTTCCTTTACTGTGTTTGAAGCATGATTTCTTTAATTCTCTTTAATGGTCTGTGTTGCCCGATCTCCTTATGTTAGTGTGTTTCCACTCCCATTCAAAGCGACAGCAGAGTGGCGCAGCGGAAGCGTGCTGGGCCCATAACCCAGAGGTCGATGGATCGAAACCATCCTCTGCTAAAAGAATTGTAATGGTGCTTGTACCAGACCTTAACTGGTTTATTACAGTTACATGACTTATTTTCTTTAATTATGTCAGTACACAATGTAGCATTTTGAAATAAAAGGTNATGAAAACCTAACCCACCTTCATGGAACATCAAGCCCCAGTGGCCTAATGGATAAGGCACTGGCCTCCTAAGCCAGGGATTGTGGGTTCGAGTCCCATCTGGGGTGATGTACAGCAGAGTGGCGCAGCGGAAGCGTGCTGGGCCCATAACCCAGAGGTCGATGGATCGAAACCATCCTCTGCTAACTAGATTTTCACATTATATGCTACTTCAACTGCATTCTAACTGCTAACGTTATTTTACACAAAACATTTTAGTCACACTTAATATTTAACGAATTGATCAACCAAAAATAGAAATGACCTGACATTTCCTTTTCCTTTACTAATGTTCACATTATATGCCACATTATATGCCACTTCAATTGCATTCTAACTGCTAATGTTATTTTAGACAAAACATTTTAGTTACACTAAATATTTAACGAATTGATCAACCAAAAATAGAAATGACCTGACATTATGTAAGCATCAATACGAATGCATTTCTTCCAGTTAGTTCCTTTACTGTGTTTGAAGCATGATTTATTAACTTCTTTTTGATGGTATGTGTTGCCCGATCTCCTTATGTTAGTGAGTTTGACTCCCATATAGGGCAAGAGACAGCAGAGTGGCAGCGGAAGCGTGCTGGGCCCATAACCCAGAGGTCGATGGATCGAAACCATCCTCTGCTAAATAGAATTTGACATTATATGCCACTTCAACTGCATTCAAACTGCTAACGCTATTTTACACAAAACATTTTAGTTACACTAAATATTTAACGAATTGATCAACAAAAATAGAAATGACCTGACATTATGTAAGCATCAATACGAATGCATTTCTTCCAGTTAGTTCCTTTACTGTGTTTGAAGCATGATTTATTTACTTCTTTTTGATGGTCTGTGTTGCCCGATCTCCTTATGTTAGTGAGTTTGACTCCCTATAGGGCAAGAGACAGCAGAGTGGCGCCAGGCGTGCTGGGCCCATAACCCAGAGGTCGATGGATCGAAACCATCCTCTGCTAACAAGATTTTCACATTATATGCCACTTCAACTGCATTCTAACTGCTAACGTTATTTTACACAAAAGATTTTAGTTACACTTAATATTTAACGAATTGATCAACAAAAATTGAAATGACCTGACATTATGTAAGCATCAATACGAATGCATTTCTTCCAGTTATTTCCTTTACTTTGGTTGAAGCATGATTTCTTTAATTCTCTTTAATGGTCTGTGTTGCCCGACCTCCTTAGGTTAGTGTGTTCGACTCTCATTCAGAGAATGCGACAGCAGAGTGGCGCAGAGGAAGCGTGCTGGGCCTTTAACCCAGCAGTCGATGGATCTAAACCAACCTCTGCTAAAAGAATTGAAATGCTGCTTGTACCAGACCTTAACTGGTTTATTACAGTTACATGACTTATTTTCTTTAATTATGTCAGTACACAATGTAGCATTTCGAAACTAAGATTAATAGTAAAAACCTAACCCACATTCAAGAAACATCTTGCCCCAGTGGCCTAATGGATAAGGCACTGGCCTCCTAAGCCAGGGATTGTGGGTTCGAGTCCCATCTGGGGTGATGTACAGCAGAGTGGCGCAGCGGAAGCGTGCTGGGCCCACAACCCAGAGGTCGATGGATCGAAACCATCCTCTGCTAAAAGAATTGTAATAGTGCTTGTACCAGACCTTAACTGGTTTATTACAGTTACATGACTTATTGTCTTTAATTATGTCAGTACACAATGTAGCATTTTGAAATAAATGTTTATAATGAAAACCTAACCCACCTTCATGGAACATCAAGCCCCAGTGGCCTAATGGATTAGGCACTGGCCTCCTAAGCAAGGGAATGTGGGTTCGATTCCCATCTGGGGTTATGTACAGCAGAGTGGCGCAGCGGAAGCGTGCTGGGCCCATAACCCACAGGTCGATGGATCGAAACCATCCTCTGCTAACTAGATTTTCACAATATATGCCACTTCAACTGTATTCTAACTGCTAACGCTATTTTACACAAAATATTTTAGTTACACTAAATATTTAACGAATTGATCAACAAAAAATAGAAATGACCTGACATTATGTAAGCATCAATACGAATGCATTTCTTCCAGTTATTTCCTTTACTGTGTTTGAAGCATGATTTCTTTAATTCTCTTTAATGGTCTGTGTTGCCCGACCTCCTTAGGTTAGTGAGTTTGACTCTCATTCAGAGAATGCGACAGCAGTGTGGTGCAGAGGAACCGTGCTGGGCCTATAACCCACCGGTCCATGGATCGAAACCATCCTCTGCTAAAAGAATTGTAATGGTACTTGTACCAGACCTTAATTTGTTTATTACAGTTACATGACTTATTTTCTTTAATTATGTCAGTACACAATGTAGCATTTTGAAACAAAGATTGATAATAAAAACCTAACCCACTTTCAAGGAACATCAAGCCCCAGTGGCCTCCTAAGCCAGGGATTGTGGGTTCGAGTCCCATCTAGGTTGATGTACAGCAGAGTGGCGCAGCGGAATTGTTCTGGGCCCATAACCCAGAGGTCGA